>JABFQA010000678.1:0-17663 GCA_022817065.1 Probaryconus sp. ZL-2020 | reverse complement strand
TGCCTGAAAAATTACTGAACTGTACAGTAAGTTAGGGATAGAATGAACATTCAGGAAATATTACTGAAAAGAACAGTAAAATTTAATGAATGAATAAGTTACTGAATAAAATGTAAATATTGCCAAGAAAGTAGGAAAAATTACTGAATAAACAGGAAATATTTCTTTCCAGTTCAGTAATATTTCATGAACTTTGATTCTATCCCTAGTTTACTGTATAGTTCAGTAATTTTTCAGGAATATGAAATAATTGTTTATGAACTTTATCTCTCCGTGTATATATTCAATTTAACGATTACATTATTTAACGATAATATCAAATTTCAATTTTTTTAAGGGCTCTATTAGAATTAGAACTAGCGTCAATATAATTTAAGATCACGATTTTATTTGCACGTATATTATTTCAACATATATTGCAACATTTATTTCAATGATGTCTCTTTTATGTTTATTAAAGCATTGTTTAATCTATTGTATACTGTTTATGGTCATTTTTACGACAGTCGCGTTTAATAACAATGTTGGTTTATTACGTTCCGTTGACTGTTGGTAAAGTGAACCGCTGATGACGATCGCACTGTTCGTCTGATCATTATTAGAAACGATACACATTTCCGGTCGCAAATCAATTCGCATCGTGTTTATGGTTGCATCCCCTGTGATGCGACCGGTAGTCAAGAGCAAGAGGAGGAATTGCTGGATGGCACAAATTGAGAGAGTCGAGCTTCGCTACCCTACGGACCGTCACGCCTGCTGACCACAACTATACGAGGGTACAGCTCTATCTACAAATCTGAATTTCCACCAAGATTCACTGTATGGCATGTAACACGAAACGTACAATTCACAATTGATGCTTTTAGTATCAAAGTATGACTCAAAATATTTAAAATTCTTTTGAAAATATTTCAGAGCATATTCGGGAAGTCATTGTACATTTATTTTTTCCAAATATTCTAAACTGAAAACATTTGTAATTGCAAAATATAGTAGGATTCGTTCATTCAATTTGGAATTTCCATATTAAGTGGAAAATACACCTCGATATTTCATTAAGTGTATGTTCGATTGTAAAAAAAAAAAGGAAAACAGTCGTTAGCGGCATATTACAACGGAAAATCGATTTTCAGAATTTTCGCAATACGACGCGACCAAACAAAATCGACAGGCAATCTACAAAACGTAACATTCGAATGTCATTACAAAACCATCGATAATATCAAAATTTACCAATTTCATTCGTTTTTTGCATTTCAGAAAATATTCTTTCTGAATGAAATACAACTTTAGTGAGATAAATATATTTTATAGAGGAGACTATAATATTGCAGGAAAAATATTATCTATACAAAGAGCGACGGCTTGACGAACATTGAATAAAATGCCGATTTTGAGTAAGTTTTCAGGAAAAGGAAAATGACTCTCGCGTATCTTAACAAAAAAAAAATGTCGTAAAAACGCTGAATGAAATATACGAATGTTTCGTAATTTATAACGTAGTTAATTAAGAGGCAAGACAGACTCCGGAAGGGAGACACGATGTCACTCGTAATTCGTAAGCAATAACAACGATGTTGCACCAACATGCGTATAGGTATCCTCGTCCGTCAGGAGCCAAGAAGTTTGATATAAGGTTCCAACAGATATTCGATATTTCTCTCCCACGGCTTTGTTCGTATATTGCATTACGCTCGTATTATGTATTGCACCGAGGCGGGCACGAATGCGAAAGATTTTATTACCACTGCTCCGAAATAAATCGAGACTTGATATTGAAGGCACGACGAACTTGAGCATTGTTCATAAAAATTGTTGTATAAATATATAGTCGGCGTTATTGCGAACGATAAATATAATGAATTACTTCATGGCACACGGTCATCTTGGTCATATTTTTTTTTATCAAATCGCAATAAATTCATGGAAAATTCAAAACTTCCCTAATATACTCGTGCTAGTCACTCCCGTATTTATCTCATTTCGTCGTTATTACTTTTACTTTAATATCGATTAATAGATTTTTGCATGACAGATATTTATTTATAGCGCATTTTATTGAAGGCTACAACTGAATATTGCACGGTTTTTCTAGATTTATAGGGCACTACGTTCTTTTAAAATTAACCTCTTAATTTACGATGTCGATTTTCCTTGAATGCTTTACGGATGTGGGTACTTTTTCAAAATAATAAAATCAGTGTTTATCCGTAAAGATATGTAATCGACTGTCATCAATAAATTAATGATGATATAATGGTGAATTAAGATGTTTTGGATATTCAAATACACAGTACTTCAGTAATTTGAAATTAACTAGAAAATGCATTAGTTTGACTAGAGTGACGTTGCCTTTATAGAAACAAGTGGGTACTGTACATCGTACTGCCACTTAATCTTTCTTCAGCCAACTTTACCGCTATATTTAGCCGCCATTTTTTAGCAACTGCGAATTTATCGAGTATCTTACCGTGGACTCATTGTTCCACAAATACTTTTCTTCATTTGATTGAACGCTGTAGTCCACGTTAACACACATTAATGTTTTTTTGTTTATTATTCCAAAAAAATAACTATTAAAATTATGTTTTAATATTTTACAGCTTTACGATGTCTTTGTCATGGATTGTGACAAGACAAGATACAAAAATATCCTTATATTGCATTCAGAAAAATACAATTTTTATCAAAAATGTATATATCTTTTTCATGAAACAAATCGTCTGGCGTGAGACTGGCAAACGTCTGGCGGAAGCGTCTGGAAAGTAGAATCGTGATCGAAACTTTTACCAGACTTCGTCAATCACATTAAGACAGTACAATTTTTCATAAAGGTATCACTGAGAAAAAAGAAAAAATCTTGTAATGATACAGCAGCTACATTTACTGCTGTGTTACCTTACATTTTGGTTATCCCAGCCTTATTTTGCCTTAAAATCAGTTTCTTAATTTCCCCAGCTGTATTTTGTAGTTAAATTTTTGCCTAACCACGGTAACGTAGTTGAAATTGCTGCAAATATATTATTCCTGATCTAATTTTTTGGTTGTAGCAATTATAATTTTACAGCCATTGTAACTACATTACTGTGGTTAGGCAAAAAATTTAACTACAAAATACAGCTGGGGCAACTAAAAAACCGATTATAAGGCAAAATAAGGCTGGGGTAACTAAAATTTAAGGAAACGCAGCGTTAAATTGTTGCTGCTGTAGAATTATCATCGCCAACTTGAATTTTGTAGTTGCCAACTAATAACAACTAAGATTTTTCTCAGTGTAACTACAATGTATAAAGTACGGTCTTGTAAGAGTTCCGGCGGCCGAACTCTTTCCATTTCAGTCTACGTTCAATTCGGACAAGTGGTCTCATTGTGGTAGATGATTTTTTTAAGATGCTTGGCAAACGCCTGGCAATCATATAACAGACGTCGGCGAAACACTTGACAGAATTATGAGTCGCGATCATGATCTACGATGGATGTTCAGCAAACCATTGAAAAACGGTTGGAATAAAGTAGTAGATTGAGATGAAATTCATTAAATAAAATTATCGTTTAACTATGTTTGGAGTTTGTTAGATTTAATATTGTCGGTTGAATGGATTGTAGTTTAACAATCTGTGTTGGCGCGTTATTAGTACGAAAGGATAATTAATAAATGCCATAAATACCAGTGGGAAAAGTTGAAATGAAATGATACGGATGAATCGCGCGTGAATGAAACTTACATGTATAATATTCCATCATGTTCTGGTTGTATCTGTACGCGGTACTGAGGTCCATTGCGAAAGCCCTCGGCCCGGCGGCCGTCGACTATGAGAATCCAGGTGGTGTCTAAAGCGAGTCTTCGGACACGTATTGATACTCGATAAAGATCTCTTACGAGTCGTCCCGATGGCTTTTGCCTTTTCACCAATTACCTAGCTGTCTACGGTGACAGCGTACAATGATTGTCATCCAGAGCGTCTTTGTGACTAGCGACGGGTGGTTCCAACAGTTTCCAACTCCGACGCAACTTCATCTCGCACAGCATCAACATTTTAAGTATCACTCACGACACCTTCCTTTCTTTAATATCACTCTTTCTTCTTCACAGTCCCGATTTCACGGCAAATCCTTAATTTTACCTCGCGTTCGTAAAAAATGATCAATCGTAACGTTCTTCTTTCACCAACTCTAAGACAAACACTTATCCTGGAACTAATGTTATGCATCACCATAACAGTTCATTGCACACGGTGTATAATACCTTTATTAACGATATATCTTCAAAGTAGAACCAATTTTCTACGTCTGTACGTAAAGCAGCGCAAAGAAAAGAAGTTTTGAAACATTTCGAAGATAAATCGACGCAAGTGCGAATGGAAAATAAAAATCAACAGAGACATACTGATGAGCTTCACATGTGACTTATGATTTTCTCAAGTGGAAGCGAGTAATAACTGCGCGTAAATATTCCAAACACTCCGAAGATGCACAATCACCAACGATGATTATCATAATGACATACTTGCATGAAAGTCAGTCGCAGGTATCGGGTGAGAATTAAAATCGTCTCGTGTCAAGTATATAATCGCACTAGATACTGCACATGGCACTAGAACGGCAGTGGTCCCGCCGCTTGGAGTCAGAGCGACTCGCGAAAGCAAGCATGGAGAATGTTTGATGGTGGCACGTGACTTTTGGCGACTTGTCGCCCCTAAACATGCTACGCTCGCGGCTTTCATCCCCACGAGGAGGACTCCGCCTTGCATCAAGGCGCTCAATGCTTGCATGAAGCTCCGTTGGCTCAATTGCGATTGGACGGCCGGGAGTCACGTGTCCCGGATCCGGGGCGGTTGCTGAGGGGTTGCCGAGGCAACAACGTCGGCGTCGCGCGGGATAACGTCGTTATTGGCATCGTCGAGTGGTGAAGGTTGCGAAATAAACGTTCACCGGCTGGTCCACCGCCAAGAGTCCCGCGCGAAATCACGTAGTGCCCAGAACGCTAGTTATTCATGAAGCATCAGCCACTGGTGCTCCAGCTGGTTTCAGAGGGGTCGCGAGAACGACCGCTTGACACTGGCCTACCGCGCTTTTTTCCGCCGTTCACTTCAACTGATTTCACTTCAATTCCCTTTGCGAAATTCATGTCACATTCTTATCAGGAACGCACCTCATTTCATATGATTTAGACTCAGTCCATCCTATTTTGGAAACATTATTTTCCGAACTCAATGTGACACGTTAATTAAAATATTATAGAAACTACTTTTTTTCAATAGTCCAATTTTTCAATTTCGATTGCTCGAAGACTATTCAGAACATATTGAACACTGTATACGCCTGTTCTTCTCTAAAACAATTATGAACCAAATTATTCTTCATGCAGTTGACATTAGAAAACTGTTATCATCGATAGAATGCAAGTATAGAATGCGAATCAATTTATAATTAAAGATTTTAGCATTTTTGAACATTTTCAATAAAATTGTAAATGAATAGTAACGATTCCTTTACCTTCCACGATGGAAATAAAATTCTTTTAATGGTTAATAACAATCGCTATTTATATAAATAATCCAAAATGTTAATGTCGAGGAAAAAGAAGATGCTTAATAGAGGACACAGAACACCTAAACGATAAAATCAAAAATACCGACGGATAAGTGTGCATTCGACGAGACTAATTGGAAGACTGATTATGTCAAGAGATAATATCCTTGATGGAGGGTGACAGAAATACGCACTTCGAGGTTGGAAGGTCTAAGATCATATGTTTCATGTAGTGAAAGAAAGAGTGCAGTTTGGTGGGGACAGACTGTTGCATCGGATGGATCACCCGGATTGTCCGGAAGGTGCGGTCGACTATTGGCGTTGGTGGGACCGTTGCTGAGATTCGAATCTCACAAGGGCCGGTTTACATTTGTGTTGAGTCTCTTTCGATTTTTCTTTCTTTATTTCTTCTTTCATTTCCACATCCCCTAGCTACATCGTATACAGACACTAGATACACATGACTTTAAGATTCGTGTACAACCAGGTATTATATATCCAAGCGCTCTTGTATACTTTTGCTTGAACGTTACCTTTGGAAATGTATCACGTATGGAGGTTTATATAAAAACAAAAAAAAAAAAAAGTTAATACAGAAACAGATACAATCTGACAATAACGTAATAACGTAATTTCAGGAAATTTTTCTTATGAATTATTTAAATGGCACTTAAAACATTTCAAAAATGTCGAATTAATGTATTTTCTTTTTAAATGTTTGTGAAAATGTGGATTTAATATCCCGCCGGCGAATCTACTGCCAGTTTTACCGTCATTAAAATTTCCATATAAAAAATAAATGATGCTGCAAACGCGGAGGAATAAGTCTGGAAAAAGTTATGATTGGGACATCGAAGTCATTTGTCATTATTGCTTGAGAGTAGGTAATCTCCAGAGGATCTTGCGAGATTACAGTTTGGCATATCATTTGCGTAAACGAACGAGCGGCTCTTGGTGCGTTGACGGGCAATATGTTCCAACATGATTGCAGCCACTGTTCTCGAGTGTGAGACGTATTTGCACTCGAATAGAGGGTTCCATGATCCAGCGTAGAGCACAGCGATGCTAGATGAGATTTTCAGAATAAAGGACCAACCAGCAGATTGACTAAAACCCATTGGCCATCGTCACTATTCATCTGTTTTGCTTTCTACAAATATTAAATCCAATATTAATTCAGCCTCTTCCTTCCCTTCCCTCACAGAGAGCGAGGACCAATCGACTTGTTATAAAAGACATATTTTGACTAAGGCAACGTACAATTAAAAACGCAGCTAAAGTCAGAAGAAGTTTGACCTTAATATCAAAATTGTCTCGACAACGTGAAGTCGTATTCAAAACGATAACTTATGAGATTTGATGTAAATAGCACACTTAGTTATTCGCCACCGCAGCAGAAGTTAAAAATACTGAGCCAGAGTAAGGGAGACTTTTTTGCATAATGAAAGCAATCAATTCAAGCCCCAACCCTCTTCGCAACTTGTTCTCTCTTGCTCATTCTTTCTTTTGCACCCTCGCATTTCTCGCCCAACCACTTTTGTTCCTGTTTCTTCGCAGCTTTTCCCTTATACTTTATTACAACTTGATTGTGCCCTGTATCATTTTCTTTTATCTTGCGCTTTTCCGTACTATTTTCTTATTTTCTATCGCACAGGACATATAATAAAGTACAAAATAAAACCAGAAACATTGCGGTAATGTCACTAACTGCAATTTTTTTAAACAGTTCATCTGTTTCCTTTATCAGAAATTGAATCATTTAGAAATTGTTATAAACTTCTATTTAAAAAAAAAAACTTCGCTTTTATTCGAACACTTATAAATGAATATCTGAGGGAAAATGTACCACAGAATATTTTCCACTTTTTTTGTTCCTTCTGTTATATATTTTAAGAGACTTATTAAAACTCACAATTTTTGTACTTATCGTAAAATTCTGTAAAAGTTCCGACGAATACTACTTTTCCAAGAGGGTATAAAATAACGAAATTAGGTTTATCCCACAGAAGACGAAGGAGTTCGACTTGTGCGACGGGGACAGGGGTGCCGAAGAATGCTGAGCACGAGGGTTGTAGTGCAAAGCCCGGGGAATAGCATTTGGATCTTTCTACTACTTTCTAAGATGCCGGCAAGTAACGGAGTGTGGGAAGCTCTTTAAAACAGCACCAAAGTATCGTTAATCTTGAGAAAAGGAACCCTTACTTTCTTCAGGACAAACTAGTTACATACATTCACTTGATACAAAAATAAATTGCGACGCCTCACGATAGATCTTCAAGCTACGCTCCGCGATGTTTCCCCTAGAAATTAGTGCGCCTGAGATTTCACGGTGTGTCTAACATGAGAAGCCTAGCCTTTACCTAGGTCCGCAAGATTATACCGTCATCCTAACGAACGCGCTGTGAACGAAAAACAAATGATTTTTTCATCAAATACTCCTTTCCTTCTAAACATTGCCTTCTATGAATATTTCTATGAATGTTAAATGTTATCAAAAATCTGTTGTATAAATCTGAATTCTGTGACTTCAGATTAATACCTTGTCTTTGTAGCACAGGTAACTCTTTTCTAATAAATAAATTATACAGTCCCCTTAATTTTTCAAGTGTCTTTATTTCATAACACTCTCCGTTTGTGGTGTTAAACATTCTGTTATTTTAGTAACTGATTTATCATCGATTTTCAGTGTCGTTGTGACTTGAGATTCTGACAAGCACAAAGTTTCGAGCTATGTACTATCCCGTGGGACTTGCTAAATGTCAAACACTCAACCCTGCGCTATTCTCTGGAGAAGTAAAGGCCACGGCACTGTAATATGATTATATTCCTTTCTATATTGACCTTGTTTATTATACATGATTATGTTCAGTTTAATAGGCAACGGTATGAATAAAAAGTAAAATTTTCTCAAAGCTTTTCGGTAAGTTAATTTTTCATTTCGCGAATTTTAAAGATATTCTTATAGATAAATCATATTCAGATTACCAACAACCAGAATACCGAGTTGATAATTCACATTTACCATTTAGTCGTTTGGTTTTCATCATAGGAAATAACCATGAAAACAGTGAAAACTTGTGAACAAATTATGAATAATCTAATAAGAGTAACGCCGATTATTACTATTGTAAATTGATCGGCTTTTTGGTGATGTTCCAAAGAGAAGGGTTACGTGACAAGAAGATTCACTTGAGTGGCTTTTTGTGTGGTGGGTGGAAGATTGACTCGAACCCCACTGTTACTGAGTTGCATTGAGAAGTGAGCGGCTGGTATGGGACAGGCACGTGCTGCCTCGTGACACATGGCCCTAATGATGTATGTCCCCGTCGTGCTCTTATATATATGAAAATTATTGCGACAACGCTGAAAAATGCTTCCCATAATATTTTCCACAAATCTTCCACACCCTCATTAAGACTTTAACTTTATATTTAAACTGACGAATCGCGAAAATCTTTCTATCAGTAAGAATCCTATCAGTAAGAGCAAGATTACAGTCATATTTGGAATTATAATAATTTCGCATTTACGAGATACATTTTTTCTATCGAATTTATCACATACGAATATATATATATATATATATATATTTCTTAAGAAATAAAAGTTCAAGTATTGGTGGTGTCTTAAGGTGATGATATGATCATGAATAAGGGCACGTTTTGTCCTTCGGGGATTTTAGAGGGGTTGGTGCATATTTCACGGTCGGTGGTCCCATCTCGTGGAGACAATCTGAACCAGTGCGGATACATCATCGCGTGACGCTTTGTAATAACCTTTTGAGCAACCGCGAGTGCCTTTCAGAACCCTCTTATTTATTCATCTTGCCTTTGGCCCTATTCACGTCCCCTTGACGTCGTCTCCTTTTTCTCATAGCGCGATATATACGCTTCTTTTTTTCTTCCTCACTTTTCCAGCTCCTATTCTTCGTCGCTTTCCAATAATCTTTTGCTGCAACATACCCAAATTCTTCCGCAATCACTACGGTCCTTGGGGCTCGTTCTCCACAGCTCTTGCTCTTTACTCCTCACCACTGACACTTTTCTTGCTTATTTAACATAATCCAGTCATTTCTTTGTTCTCTGATATCATACGAGATATCATTAAATATTGACAGAATATTACTCAAATGAATGAAAATCCAAAATTTTAATTAATTTTCAACTATTCTGTACTGAAATTCATAGGCGGGCTAAGTGCCAAAAAAAAAAAAAAAAAGTTTGCAGACTGGTTTTAAAAGGACATTAGAAACGATGAAGAAAAATCAGTGTAATCGTTTTGAACGTTTAATATTTCAATTAATTCAACTAGATTATATTTATTATAATATATATATGTCGTTCTTTCTATTAAAGATGCAGTGAATTTTCGTACGCGTTACGGGCAAGATGCAACAGCGTTCCCTTCAATTATCGCGATGCCATCGGCGACGGATAAGATTTGCAAAAGTAGCATGGATAATAATAATCTTTGAGTTAGAGTGGAGTGCATTCTTGTTGAAGTACATATACGCGAACGTGACGCGTATTAAGTGTTGACGAACGAGAGAAAGAATACGAGGAATAAAACGAAGGAGAAACAGAAGTTAGAGAGTCGGTGAAAAGAAAGAAAGAAAGAAAGAAAGAAAGAAAGAAGCGACACGAGGTACACGCGTTGCACTTGGAGAGGACTATTTGTCGGATGACATACGAGCGTCGCGCGTCGTGGGTGGCTTCGGCAGCCGCGGGAAATGGTGAGCAGCACTCCGTGTCGCCGCACGCGTTACACATTGAGCGCGAATTCTGTCGAATCGTTGAATATGTGCGCACTGGGCGCGTAAACGCTAACATCGCGTTACATTTTCGCTACAGTGCCACAGCTATATAATTATTGAAAGATATTTATGTTTTCCACTGTTCGTGTTACACGATTCAAATTTCAGCGAATCCTCCTTATTGCGAGTAACGATTAATAATAAAAGTATTTCAAGACTATATGCATTCTTTTTTTTTTTTGTTTGTTCTTTGAAAACAATTTTATTTATAATTTGAAATGTGATGAGAGTTTGAACGATACGTCCAGAGATTGATGGAGGCTTGTAAATGGTGGCAACAGTTAAATTTCTTCTTTAACGGTCAATAGAAATCCGTATTAGTCTTAGCGTAATGTAGATGGTACGATAGATTAGAGCAAGTATCATAGCTCAGGTCCCGGTAACTACGAGTGGATGCATTTCACTACCCTGCACGCTACTACTACCTGGCTGAATGTGAATTGGTACGTATGCGTGGCTAGGAGGCACATAATGTCTAATGGGGGTGATTGTGCTTGCGCTCCGTGACGGATCAATCTGCCATCCCCTCGAGCCGCTGGACTGTTCGTCCCCTTGGTCCTAACAAACCGAAACCCGAACGCAAAGCCACGCGGATAACGCACTCTATTCGTCATACTCCCGAGGTTAGAACGAGAATACATTCAAATTTTTCTATGACTCCCTGACAATTGCTTTCAATCTGAAAATATTATGATTATGATTTATATAAAGAAAAAGGCCAAATTATAAGAAACGTTATTGTTTTAAGTAAACCATCAAAATTATTGCGTTAAAATGAAAATGTTGGAAGAATGAACAGTCATTCGAAATTTTCCACATCACTATGAGGAAAGAATGGCTTATTCTCCTTGATTTCTCGGCACCTTAGCAATATCAGCATTAAGTTAGTGTATAGTTGAAACTGCTCGATTTCGAAGTCATGCTGGTTGCTCGCCGCGGTCACAGAGAATATTCAAAGGTGGAACGTGACAATTAACCTCGTCACGGCGCATTTAGTCTTAAAATACTGAAAAACGATCTACGTAAGAATCCCAATCCACAACGACTTAGGGGCGATTCTCACTTTCCTACTCTATCTTGAGCGATTCCTTTTTCATGCGTAACAAATATTATTGACTACCTTACTGACTACCTACTGATGTTACCATTAGTTACAATCACTGTTATATACTATCAATCTTCATCCTACTTTCTCAGCTAGGAAAAAGGAGTACTAACAAAAATTGCAAAAATTTTAAACAATACTGCCACGACATATCACGTCGTGATACCATTTTTTTTTCTGCGTCTATAGTCCGTTAATAGTTCCTATCCATTGGATGGAAACCGAAATCGTTAAAAAATAATTGCTGAGCCTATTACAAATTCATAAAACTACACAGCTTATTCCAATCATTAATAAACAGAAGCAATATGCAATCTAAAAATATTGCAATTGTTGAATAACGATTATATAATGATTACCGCAATAAATAAAACCATTTGTATAATAAACGATTATCCGTTCCTTTTAATGGGGATTGTTAATACTAATCAAGTGCGCAATTTCGTAACATATAGCATAATGTAATTCCAATGAGATTGCGTGGTTGCGAATCTTGAAATAATTCGAAGAGATGACGGAGAAAAAAAAAAAAAGAGAATCAGGAAAAGTGAAACGAGAACGGCATTATCAGCCGGACTGTGCAAAAGAAATGAGATATATTGCAATGCTCGGCCTCTGCATCGACCACAGATGGCAGCAGATGGTAACTCTACCATACACACAGGAAATGCAGATTATCGATAGTAGAAACACAGCGTTATCTTTCGCCGAGCTCTTATCTCTGCTAAAAAAAAATACATCTTGGTATGCTTTTGCCATTTCGCCGAGGAACCTTCCTACGCTAGATCCTTATCTACCAACCATTTCATACATGCCACCGTTGTCACAAATCCATATTCATATAATGAATTTTTTTTTTTTCCAACTCAATTCATTATTCATTAAAAGCATTCAATTGTTTAATTAATTAAAGATTCGTGTCGCATGTCACATACTTGCCATTTTGAAATAATCTCCAATTACTTTTATTTCTCTGATTTTGTTGTTGTTCTCTTATTTTATTTATATCGTTTCTAATATTTCGGAAAATGTATTAGTAAACCAAATAAGTTTGTATAATAAATAATTGGATGACACCTAATTAATTTCTATCGTTAATTAGAACGTTTTTCAGTACAACAACAAAAATGTGTAAACTATTTTCTCAATTCATAGAAACGATCTAATTTACGGAAAATAAAACCGTTACCTTTAAGAATGTTGCGTTAGTTAATAGTTGGTTGCATACAGTGAAAATTGAGTCTAATTGTAAAATTACATCAATTTTAAACACATTGATATATTTTACACGTTCGAGTGTAATGTGATTTGCAATAGATATAAGAGAGACACAAAGAAACTGATTTATAAGTCTAACAAACGCTGCAACTTTACGATATCAGATCTAGCGAGTGCCAGTTTCAGTACACGAAGATTAATGATTCGAGACAAGGAAATTGTCTGTGTACATTAGAGTCCGATAAATTATAAGAAATACAAGTACAGCGCCATGCTGAAAAAAGTATCCTTTCAATCAATATCAATAGAATTGAGTCTCGTGCATCGAACAATTCAGAGACATGACGTTTCAATTGATCATAGTAGCTCTTCCTCAATTCTTCGCGAATTATTATACATACTAGGTTAAATAGTTTCATTATCGCTATTATAATAGATTACATTGCTTGTACAGAGAATTATTCTGGTAAAATTCGCAATCAGTGCGGTTTTAGATTTATCATAATCTACATTTCGTTTTGATATATATATTTTAATTGCATTGCGACTATTATTTTCTACCTTATTTAAAATCTTGGACAGTCATTGTGTTTCTTCTATTTATAAATATACGATACCATTTATTTGAAATGGTATTGTGACAAATGTTCCATGTATTTTTGATATGAAACAATGTTTGGGGCAAAGAAGTTGAAAAAAAAAAAGAAAAAAAGATCACTAACTTGATACCGGCATGAATCGTTGTAGTATTTTGCGGTTGTGCGAAGTAATAATTGACCGTCGGTTTTCGTTGAGAGTACATTATAAATATAAATGCGTGTTCGGCTACTATCGAGTAGTGAGCAAACGTATTCGCCGAACCAGCGGTTAAGAAGTGGCTGAAGCTTCGACGTGACGCATTACGGGTTTTAACCGCAACAACGCGCTTCTAAAACCACAAGATCCCTTTACTTTGCTCTTTGGCTCAAACAGCTTCCGTCTCGTTTTCGTTTTTCTTTCCTTCGTCGATTATTGCTTCTCGATACTCAGATGTACAGAAAAGTAATATCATTTCGACAGGACGGTTTTAACGAAAAATTTTTGTTTAGATTAATAACAATATATTACAAAAATGAAAAAAAAAAAAAAGAAATCATGTAAAAAAGAAATCTTTTCAATTTTAAGCCATTTAGAAATTAATTTCAAAAACATTCATTCTGAAAATAAATTATTTAAGTTAAACGCAACGTTCAAGTACTGAGAATTTACTTGCAAATTAAGATTCAAGTTTACAGTACAAAGTGTAATAAAAAATGTGAATTCAGGATATCTGTTACAATTGTTCACATACCTCGTTGTATTTTAGTGACACCGTATCGTTTCACATTATGTCCTCGCTGTAATGATCTTATTTCAGTCGTGCCTTTTCATAAGGTAGCAAGTGACATTAGACATTAAAACATTAACGTATACGTGAAACCCCTATTAAAGCGACGTTCAAATAACAAAAGCCGAAAACAGGGGTCCGTTGATTGTGCGAAATGATTTTATTCAGAGTAAGGTAGTGCATAAAATAGTCCACGGAGGAAATGCGCGGGTGTTTGTAGTGGACTGAATCACGTATACGCAGCGAAGCGTAAGATGCTTCGTGAGCCTGGGTGCGTACGCCACGCATATGTGAACATACCAACAAATAACTCAGAAATGTACATACTGATACCGATGCATCTCATACACAGATGCGAGTACCTAACAGCAAAGGTGAGAGAGATAGAAGGGATTCAGCAGGATGTGATTTGTGTTATATCTGTTCGTCCGATCGGACAATACAATACTGTGAGTCATTTTGCACAGTGACATTTCTAAATCCCTATCAAAAATGTGTTGTCGGTAGAGATTCGTGAAATAAATACATTGTACGAAATACTGTGCAATATTATAACGACTGTGTAACGTTGATAACGAATAATTATCATTGATAACGAGCAATCTAAATTTCTTCAAGGGTTGATTTTATTCATGTTGTACACTGCTTCTAGAAATGAACGGAAATGAACATCAGGGAATTCTCGGAGTGACATTTTCATTGAACGTGGATTTTTAACAGTGAAGATTTTTAACGTAGGGGTGACTGAAAGAAATAGCGTCACAAGAAACAAAGGTGCAACACACCTCACTCAAGGTTATTTAATGGGAATTCGAAGGGTTTTCTCACGTGTGTCCAAGAATAGCCCGAAGAAAATGAAGCCGGGGTTGCATCGTGCCGAGCACTGTTGCACTTGCGAGCTCACGTTGCGTTATCTATGAGCGCGTCGAGCCGTTTTTCTGTCAATCTCCGCGTGATCCCTGTAATTTCCTATCTAGAAAACCACGCCGAGTCTTTAATGCTCCATTGTCTCAACCTGCTCCCTCCACAGTACTTCTGCTGACGATCGTACTATACCGAACCAAGTTCCACTATTTATCTTACAAACAAAAAACAATCTATTCGGTATTTTCAAACTGAATACTTTTTGAAAAAACGGCTGTTTAGTTTTTTCATTTCATTGAAAACTTTGTGGGTGGGTGAAATAATAAATCTTTTAAGGACACGTTTCTAAAGGGATTTCATAAATAATTTATAAATTTATAATTGAAATAACTATAAACAATTTATTAGGTAAAAGATATATGAATGTACAAATAGAATGAATCGAGAATTTAAGCAAATGGTGTATGATGAGGGAATAAAGGAATTAAAAAGTAATACAGGATAGTACAGTTTCTGGTAAAAGGGATTCAAAGTTGGCAAAGCGATGTGAGGTCGCAGGACTTTAGGATATCGGGGGACGGGGAATCAGTATTGTGATGTGCAGAGATCAGTCACACGATAGATCAGGTCAAGGACGAACTTGACTTGTTGAGTTCCCAAGCTCGCCATACATACAGACAAAGAATTCTCGCGTTAACTTTTTGTCCAACTTCGTATCGTGTTGCATCGTATATCAGCCTAGAATCTTTGTCGCCATATCATTACATCTTACAATTATAACGTGACATAAACTAGGTATTTTTCTAGTTAAGAATTATACAAAGGTTGAGAATCGTCACCAAAAAAGCTTTGCCTTGTAATCTAAAAAATTGTTTGCTTATATAAACAAACGATTTAATTAAATCAACTTTATAAGTTACTTGGTTTAAATAAGAAATTTATTTCTTTGATGCTTAACCATTTTTTTCAGTGTAAAACAAACAAAATAATCTGTGGTTCTGAACAGAAAATCATTTCCAATTTTAATTTGTCCCTTACACTTTTTTATGCATATAACCGATCTTTTTTTTTATTTCATTATTGTATAGCAATTTTAATTCACATTGATTCCACCTGTTCTGACGTGACCGCCTCGACGTTCAACGATCTGACCTCTTATTTCATGTAATTTGGTGTTTCTGAAAATCAATGTACACCGCTATCGTACGGTTCCCATCGCCCTGGATAACTTGTTCCCTCGATCTTCTTCTTCTTCTTCTTCTTCTTCTTCATCTTTTTATTTCAATATATATTTTTATTTAAGACAATATATAATTTCAATTCCTTATTTCGGGTGCACTTCCTTTTTATAATAGAGGCGAGACTTTAAAATTGAACTCCTTACACGCTGGAAAAATTTTACCAATATCATGTCGAACGACATTACTGAAGGAACATTTTTTACGGAGAAGAATATTAACAGAACATATTTAAAAAAAAAAAGAAAAATAATAATAAAAAACAAGTTCTTCGCAAGAGAAAACTATTCAATTTAGTCAGTAATATTTAATATCTGATACTTCTCTTTGTACGCCCAGAACATCTTATTTACATTACAATAATGTATGTAATAAAAGTTTTAACAACTTGGGAAAGTTATTATTTATTATTTGTCGTTTATATGAGCGTGGAAATAATTTCAGCGATGAAATGATTAGCAGTCTAGTGTCTGAGGTTCCAATTCTCGTGAACTTTATAAGCAATTCTTTTTTTCTCTTTTCAAATGCACACTTTATTCGTCGCGAGTTATGAAATAAGCTAAGATGATTGCGTTTCTTCTTGGGAATATTTACGAAATCGATGTCGCGCGATAATGCTCGCGATATGATTATAGTTACGCGCGCTATTCGCGTCTTTCCGTTTGAAATACACGTACGTTGAGAAAATACATGCAATCGTGTGAATTATGTATTATTAAAAGTGCAAGTCCTCCATAAGAATACCATTGCATCATTTTTCATAATAACATGCATACTGATTGGAGTTGACACAACTATTTTATTTTTCATTGTACGAACAAGTGATGCCTCTAAAGCTCAAAAAACTTGCCATCTTGACATTCATGTTTTTTTTCACACGTTACGATATTAGTTCGTAACATTAAAAATATCTTTCTCAATGTATTTTCAAGTCTTATCAACTTCAAAAAGTACTATGCTCTTTAACGGATTGTTTAATTAATTGAACAGTGATAATTTCTGTACAAAAATAATTGCAAATGTACTTAATCAAAATTTAGCAGTACAATTTAGTCAACGTAACATCATTACAGATAATTTTTAAAAACACACCAGGAATTTCCGTATGATATATATTTGTGTAATTTTTTGTATCTACACTGCACGATTCCATTGTGCTTTACTGACATAAAAATATCTTGAAACAAGCGTGGTTTGTGAATTATAGATATTATCAATTTTCCGTTATGCGTTATTTCCTTACATTTCATCCATACATTATAAATTGCTTTCTACATTTAAATATGTATCCATTCAAACCAAAAATATTATTTTTCTATAAATATATTTTACAAACTAAAATTCTTTATGTTTCAACGACAATCGATACAAGCGAAAAGAAGAAAATAAGCGCATTTATCAAAAATTAAATCTCTAAAAGATCTAAAAAAAAGTAGACACGTGATTCAAAAATATAATTTTTTTTTTTTTTCAAATAAATTTTGTAAAAAATAACAAATTTTTTTTTTTGTTTAAAAAAATTTCACC
>JABFQA010000677.1:0-13730 GCA_022817065.1 Probaryconus sp. ZL-2020 | reverse complement strand
AATCTCCAAACCAACCACCTTGAAAAATAATGCAAATCTCCGAAACAGCCACTTTTGAAGATATTGCAAATCTCCATCCCAGCCACTTTGAAAAATAATCTTAATCTCCAGACCAGTAACTTTTGAAAATATGTCAAATGTTCATCCCAAACACTTTGAAAAAAAATCTTAATCTCCATCCTAGCCACATTGTTAAATAATTCTAATGTCCATTCTAGTCACTTGTGATAATAATGCAAATCTCCATACCAGCCACTTTTTAAAATATGTCAAATGTCTATCTCAGCCTTTTTAAAGAATATTCCTAATCGCCAACCCCGCCACATTGGAAAATAATTTCCACAATTTAATAATCTCCATCCCAGACACTTTTGAAAATTGACAAATCCCCATTCCGGACAATATAAAAAATAATCCTAATCTCCAACTCGGCCACTTTGAAAAGTAATCCTAATCTCCTTCCCAGCCACTTTTGAAAATATGGCAAATCTCCATCCCAGCTACTTTGAAGAATATTCCTAATCTCCAAAACAACCACATTGGAAAATAATTCTAATCTCCATTCTAGTCATTTTGAAAATAACGTAAATCCAAACCTGCCACATTGGAAAATAATCCTAATCTCCA
Source organism: Probaryconus sp. ZL-2020 (assembly GCA_022817065.1). Classification (NCBI taxonomy): domain Eukaryota; kingdom Metazoa; phylum Arthropoda; class Insecta; order Hymenoptera; family Scelionidae; genus Probaryconus; species Probaryconus sp. ZL-2020. Next base: position 13,103 of record JABFQA010000677.1, on the reverse strand, counting down.
TCCTAGCTACTTGTGAATATAATGCAAATATCCATACCAGATACTTTTGAAAATATGTCAATGTCCATCTCAGCCATTTTGAAGAATATTCCTAATCTCCAACCCAGCCACATTGGGTAAATAATTATAATCTCCATTGGAAAATAATTATAATTTCCATCGCTGCCACATTGTGGAATATTCCTAATATCCATTCCAACCAATTTGAAAACCATTCCTAATTTATAGCTCAGCCAGTTTAAAAAGTAATCATAATCTCCATCCCAACCACTTTTGGAAATATTGCAAATCTCCATCCCGGTCACTCAGAATAATATTCCTAACTTCCAACCCAGCAATTTTGAACAATAATCGTAATCTCCATTCCAGCCACTTTGAAGAATATTTCTAATCTCCATCCAGCCATATTGGAGACTAATTTGAATCTCCAACACAGCCATATTGGAAAAAAATACTAATCTCCATCCCAGCCACATTGGAAAATAATTCTAATCTCCATCCTAGCCACTTGTGAAAATAATCCTAATCTGGATCACAGTCAAATTGGAAAATAATACTAATCGCACATCTCAACCACTTTCGAAAATATAGCAAATCTCCATTCCAGCAACTTTGAAGAATATTCCTAATCTCCAATGCCGCCACATTGAAACTCCAAAAAAGCACCTTTTGAAAATATGTCAAATGTCCATCTAAGCGATTTTGAAAAAAATTCCTAATTTCCAAAAAGCCACTTTTTAAAATAATGTAAATCTCCAAACCAGCCACTTTTTAAAATATGTGAAATCTGCATCTCAGTCACTTTGAAAAAAGTCTTAATCTCCATCCCAGCCACGTTGGAAAAAATTCTAATCTCCATCCTATCCACTTGTGAAAATAATGCAATCTCCAAACCAGCCACTTTTGAAAATATGCCAAATCACTATCGCAGCCACATTGAAACATATTCCTAATCTCCAAACCAGCCACATCTGAAAATAATTCTAATCGTTATCCCAGCCACTTTGAATATAATGCAAATCTCCAAACCAACCACCTTGAAAAATAATGCAAATCTCCGAAACAGCCACTTTTGAAGATATTGCAAATCTCCATCCCAGCCACTTTGAAAAATAATCTTAATCTCCAGACCAGTAACTTTTGAAAATATGTCAAATGTCCATCCCAAACACTTTGAAAAAAAAATCTTAATCTCCATTCTAGCCACATTGTTAAATAATTCTAATCTCCATTCTAGCCACTTGTGATAATAATGCAAATCTCCATACCAGCCACTTTTTAAAATATGTCAAATGTCCATCTCAGCCTTTTTAAAGAATATTCCTAATCTCCAACCCCGCCACATTGGAAAATAATTCTAATCTCCATCCCAGACACTTTTGAAAATTGTCAAATCCCCATTCCGGCCAATATAAAAAATAATCCTAATCTCCAACTCGGCCACTTTGAAAAGTAATCCTAATCTCCTTCCCAGCCACTTTTGAAAATATGGCAAATTTTCATCTCAACTACTTTGAAGAATATTCCTAATCTCCAACCCAGCCACATTGGGAAATAATTCCAATATCCATCCTAGCCACTTGTGAAAATAATGAAAATCTCCAAATCAGCAACTTTTGAAAAATGTCAAATCTTCATCCCAGCCACTTTGAAAAATAATCTTAATTTCCAAAACAGCAACGTTTGAAAATATGTAAAATCTCCATCCCGGACACTATTGAAAATATGTCAAATCTCCATCGCAGCCACATTGGGAAATTTTCCTAATATCCATTCCAGCCAGTTTGAAGAATATTCCTAATCTACAACCCAGCCACATTGGATAATAATTATAATCTCCATCCCAGCCACCTTGAAAATACTGCAAATCTCCATATCAGCTTCTTCTGAAAATATGTCAAATGTCCATCTCAGCCATATTGAAGAATATTCCTAATTTGCAAAAAATCACTTTTGAAATACTGCAAATCTCCAAACCAGCCACTTTCTGAAATATTGCTAATCTCCATCCCAGCTACTTTGAAAAATGTTCCTAATTTCCAATCCAGCACCATTGGATAATAATTCTAATATCCAAACCACTAACTTTTGAAAATATGTCAAATCTCCATACCAGCCACTTTTTAAAATATGTCAAATTTCCATCTCAGCTTTTCTGAAGAATATTCCTAATCTTCGACCCAGCAACACCGGGAAATAAATCTAATCTCCATTCCAACAACTTTGTAAAATATTCCTAATTTCCAGCTCAGCCAATTTAAAAAGTAATCATAATCTCCATCCCAACCGCTTTTTGAAATATTGCAAATCTCCATCCCGGCCACTCAGAATAATTTTCCTAACTTCCAACCCAGCAATTTTGAACAATAATCCTAATCTACATTCTAGCCACATTGGAAAAAATTCTAATGTCCATCCTATCCACTTGTGAAAATAATGCAATCTCCAACAAGCCACTTTTGAAAATATGCCAAATCTCTATCGCAGCCACATTGAAACATTCCTAATCTCCAAACTGGCCACATCGGAAAATAATTCTAATCTGTATCCCAGCCACTTTGAATATAATGCAAATCTCCAAACCAGCCACATTGAAAAATAATGCAAATCTCCGAACCAGCCACTTTTGAAAATATTGCAAATCTCCATCCCAACACTGTAAAAACAAGTGTTTCATTTTAAAACGTTTTTGTAGCATTTTTAAAACGTTTATATGTGTTTCAATTTTTAACCTATCTTTTTAACATGGGAAACATTTATAAACGTTTTAAAAATGATACAAATGAAACACGTGTTTTTGCAGTGAACCACTTTGAAAAATAATCTTAATCTCCAGACCAGCAACTTTTGAAAATGTGTCAAATGTCCATCCCAAACACTTTGAAAAAAAAATCTTAATCTCCATTCTAGCCACATTGTTAAATAATTCTAATCTCCATCCTAGCCACTTATGAATATAATGCAAATCTCCGAACCAGCCATTTTTTAAATATGTCAAATGTCCATCTCAGCCGTTTTGAATAATATTCCTAATCTCCAACCCAGCTACATTGGAAAATAATTCTAATCTCCATTAAAGCCACTTTTGAAAATTGTCAAATCTCCATCCCGGCCACTTCAAAATATAATCCTAATCCTCAACCTGGCCACTTTGAAAAGTAATCCTAATCTCTTTTCCAACCACTTTTGGAAATATGGCAAATCTCCATCCCAGCTACTTTGAAGAATATTCCTAATCTCCACCCAAGCCACATTGGAAAATAATTCTAATATCCGTTCTAGCCACTTGTGCAATATTGCAAATCTCCAAACCAGTAAATTTGAAAAATGTCAAATCTTCATCCCAACAACTTTGAAAATAATCTTAATCTCCAAAACAGCAACGTTTAAAAGTATGTCAAATCAGCATCTCAGCCACTTTGAAAAAAATCTTAATCTCCATTGCAGCCACATTGTAAAAAAATTCTAATCTCCATCCTAGCCACTGAGCCATCCCAGCTATTGAGAAATAATCCTAATCTCCAAACCAGCCACATTGAAAAATAATGCAAATCTCCAAACCAGCCACTTTGAAAAATAATGCATATCTCCATCTCAGCCATTTTGATCTTAAGCTCCAGACCATTCTAGCCATTCTAGGCACGTGTCCATTCTAGCCACGTGTGAAAATAATGCAAATCTCCATGCCAGGCACTTTTTTAATGTATGTCAAATGTCCATCTGAGCCTTTCTGAACGATATTCCTATTCTCCAACCCAGCCATATTGGAAGATAAATCTAATATCCATCCCAGCTACTTTTGAAAATTGTCAAATCTCCATTCCGGCCCCTTTAAAAAATTTATACTAATCTCCAACTCGGCCACTTTGAAAAGTAATCCTAATCTCCTTCCCAGCCACTTTTGGAAATATGGCAAATCTCCATCGCTGCTATATTGGGGTATATTCTTAATATCCATTCCAACCACTTTGAAAAATATTCCTAATTTCCAGCTCAGCCAATTTAAAAAGTAATCATAATCTCCATCCCAACCACTTTTGGAAATATTGCAAATCTCCATCCCGGCCACTCAGAATAATATTCCTAACTTCAAACCCAGCAATTTTGAACAATAATCCTAATCTCCATTCGAGCTACTTTGAATAATATTCCTAATCTCCAACGAAACCACATTGGAAAATAATTCTAATCTCCATCCCAGTCACTTTGAAAATATTGTAAATCTCCAAACCAGCAACTTTTGATAGCATGTCCAATCTCCCTCTTAGGCACTTCGAAGAATATTTCTAATCTCCATCCAGCCATATTGGAAACTAATTTGAATCTCCAACCCAGCCATATTGGAAAAAAATACTAATCTCCATCCTAGCCATATTGGAAAATAATTCTAATCTCCATCCTAGCCACTTGTGAAAATAATCCTAATCTCGATCACAGTCAAATTGGAAAATAATACTAATCGCCATCTCAACCACTTTCGGAAATATAGCAAATCTCCATTCCAGCAACTTTGAAGAATATTCCTAATCTCCAATGCCGCCACATTGAAACTCCAAAAAAGCACCATTTGAAAATATGTCAAATGACCATCTCAGCCATTTTGAAGAAAATTCCTAATTTCCAAAATGCCATTTTTTAAAATACTGTAAATTTCCAAACCAGCCACTTTTGAAAATTTGTGAAATCTGCATCTCAGTCAATTTGAAAAAAGTCTTAATCTCCATCCCAACCACGTTGGAAAAAATTCTAATCTCCATCCTATGCACTTGTGAACATAATGCAATCTACAAACCAGCCACTTTTGAAAATATGTCAAATGTCCATCCCAAACACTTTGAAAAAAAATCTTAATCTCCATCCTAGCCACATTGTTAAATAATTCTAATTTCCATCCTAGCCACTTATGAATATAATGCAAATCTCTATACCAGCCATTTTTTAAAATATGTCAAATGTCCATCTCAGCCTTTTCGAAGAATATTCCTAATCTCTAACCCAGCCACATTGGAAAATAATTCTTATCTCCATTCAAGCCACTTTTGAAAATTGTCAAATCTCCATCCCGGCCACTTTAAAAAATAATCCTAATCCTCGACCCGGCCACTTTGAAAAGTAATCCTAATCTCCTTTCCAACCACTTTTGGAAATATGGCAAATCTCCATCCCAGCTACTTTAAAGAATATTCCTAATCTCCACCCAAGCCACATCGGAAAATAATTCTAATATTCTTCCTAGCCACTAGGAAGAACACTTTTTTATTTTCTTTGGGCGGAGCCCCCCGAAAATAAAAAAAATCTTTTATTTTTAAAAATTATCAATATTGTGGTACATAAAGTAAAAAGTAGTTAAAGGGAAAGTGAAATTTTGCGCCATAAAAACCGACTCACGAATTGACAAAAAGCAACGTGAGAAAAGCCTGTAACAAAACCCAATGTCTAATAAATAGTCAGTCTGAATAAAGCCTCCTTAACTTAAACATGTAGTTCCTCGAGTTTGTTCTAAATTATAATATCCTAAATATTCCTACAGTTTTCAGAAGTGAGATATGATCTTTGCCCAAATATGAAAGTACCGTTATTTGTGTTATCGGTTAAAATCATCCTGTATCATTGATGACGATGGTCGTCGAAAGTGTTATCTTCGAGATATGTAAAGTGACAGTTGAGCGCCAACGATTTTCTCGAAGAAGTTGCTTTGTGCTTGGTAATATGTGCCCAACGTCGGCAAACGACCCGGAAATTTTATTAGGGTTGGTTTATTAGTTATTAGCTTTGTGCCTGCGCGAAATTTGCGTACCACGTGTTACGCTGTTTTTCTATTACCAAACCGCCCGTACGTGACTCGAAGATAATTTCGACACTCGCCAAACAGTTTTGAATTATCCTGACCAGTTGTGAAGAGGTACGATCACTTTTTACTCCGCGTCCGTTGTACTCGGTTGGTTCACGGTCTAGGTCGCGACTTTGGTGGTTGTGCGACATCAGACGTAGCTCTACGCGTGATGAACCTATGTAACAATTCCCAATTTTCAATGTTTGACTCTTCATGACGTTTGGGATTTGTTTACACAGACAATATAAGTATTATTGAACGCCTTACTGATCATGACCCGGAAGTTTGGCTCAAGTTGCAGGAACTTTCTGATGAAGATGACGTCGAAGGTACCATAGGTGTAATTAGCATCGAGAGAATTCCTACCGCGAATGAGATTGAGCGCCAATTAGCGATGCTGCGGGTCGAGCGCGAGCGGTTGGAGCAACGCGAGCGTTCCAAGTAAAAATTCTGGGGTACTTGTTAAAAACTGGCTAGGGGCTAACCTGTAATGTAACGCTGAACTTTCCAAAAACTGGAAAATGACAAGGCGCTGACTAGGTACTGGCCAGTGTCTAGTTTTTGCCAAGTTCAGCGTTACATCCCCAATAGAACACTACGTATATTATACGTATAATAGATGGTCATTTAGCTTATATTTAGCTCTAATATGTATAATATACGTATAATATTTGTACATTATAGGTTCTGTATCTTTATGTTCTATCTGGGATTACTGGTTAGTCCCTGGCCAGTTTATAATAAGTACCCCGGAATTTTTAATGGATCACTTCGTGACCCCTACATGATTTTGGTGAAAGTCGCGATTTCATTTCATCTGATAAACTGAAGGTCACTTTTGGCGAACGTGTGCACGTAGATGAAGTGAAATCCGAATCTAAAGTAAACGAAACCGTGAATTTAATCCAAGAAATCATGAATGTTAATTATGTTAATGAACCGATAAATGTGAATGAAACATTAAATATAAGTCCGAAAGTTGAATCGACTGTTGCTAATCATATAAAATCTTTGTATGACTCATGTTACTTGTCGTCTTGTGATGATAAGGTGAAACCAGAATGGGAAATGTCAATAATCTTAAAAGACTAGAAACCTATTTGTTTTACTCCCAGGAGATTGGCAGTTTCCGACAAAGAAAAGTTGCGTATTGTTTTGGATGGTTTGATGAAATACGGTATTATAGGCCCAGTAAATATCCGTTTTCTAGTCCTATAGTTTTGGTCCGTAAGAAGAATGGGGAGATCCGGCTTTAAGTAGACTATCCTGAGTTAAATAAGACCACTGTTAAAGATACACGGAGAAAAAAAATTATTAATTTTTAATGAATGTGATTACTAATTTGGTATCGTACTTGCATTTTTTTAAATTTTAATAAACCGATTATTAAAATAAGAAATCTAGTGCAACGAAATATAGTAAACAGAGCTTTAGGCTTTACTTAACTGTTTACAAATGCGAGTCAATCTGAAAAGATTGCACCAATAATTAACTAATTTACATTAATTTTATATAAAAGACGATTTAAAAATTATTATGGTAAATGTCAAAAAACGGTTTATTAAAATTGGACATTTTTTCGATTCGTGAAAAATTAGTAAACTAGTTTTGTTAAAACTTGCATCCTGAATATCAGTGAACCAAAATGTTACCTATTAATATTTAGTTTGTGAAAATTTATTAAATCCTTTTTATAAATATTAGTAATTTTTTTTCTCCGTGTACAATATTAATGCCTTTGCCTTTCTTTAATATGAAGAAATTAGTATCCGACAAATGAAAAAAAATTTTAATGTTTCGTACAGAATGGCTTCCAAGGCAAAAAAACTGCGTAAAAAAGGTGGGTATAAAGTATGTCCGCCTAAAAAAAAGGGACGTCCTTTATCAAAAATCGTGGTACAGAAAGTAACAGATTTTTATTTGTCTGATGAAGCCAGCCGAATGATGCCCGGTAAAAAGGATTCAGTTTCTGTAAAAACAGATTCAGGTCGAGTGCATCTACAAAAACGACTGTTACTGTATAACATCAAAGATTTACATACACTATTTATACAAAAATTTCCTGATATCACTATTTGCAAATCAAAATTTAGTAAATTGAGACCAAAACAGTGTATTACAGTTGATAAAAAGGGCTGTCACAACGTGTGTGTTTGTAAAATACACCAAAATGTAATATTAAAATTTTTAGGATTAAAATCCGAAATTCAAAAAAAAGACTCCAGTTTTTCTTTATCTTATCGAGATGCATTGCAAAGCATAATTTGCGATAGTCCAGATTCAGCATGCTATTTATTGCAATGTAAAAAATGCCCCGGAAGTGAAGATTTTTGTAATAAATTTAATAAATTGTTGTTAGATAATGATATTTCGGAAATTAAATACAAAGAATGGACTATCACTGATAGGTATTTTATTATTAATATCTTATTTAACGGTCACACAAAATTTCGTTTCTTTCTATCTAATACATTGACAAATCATGCTATCTCTCTTCACGTTATTGTTTCGTGCTTCATGATCGTTAGAGGGTTAAAATATATTTTAAAAATTCGTTGAGTAAAAATATTAATATTAATCAAAATTCTTGACAAATTTCCAGATGTACTATTGTAGACCAAAATGAATCGATTGAACTATTTTTAAAGAAACTTAAAAAAGATTTGCCCATTTTGCTAAGACACGACTTCATTGCCTCTTCACTAAATTCTTATTTCTCTCAAAGGAAGAACAATTTAAATGATGGAGAATTTTTGGTGTCACTTGATTTCTCTGAAAACTATTCTTTCCGCATTCAAGATGCCATACAATCGTATCATTGGTCAAATGCACAAGCGACGATTCACCCATATGTGATTTACAAGAGACAAAATGGAGAAATTTCACATGATAGTTTTGTCGTAATCTCAGAATACGAAAAGCATGACAGTGTAGCAGTTCATTTGTTTAATAAAAAATTAATCGATTATTTAAAAACAACTTATGGAAATGAAAATATTAAAATAATTATTTATTTTTCGGATGGTGCTGCAGGACAATATAAAAATAAAAGCAATTTTATTAATTTAACTCATCACGAAATTGATTTTGGCATCCCGGCAGAATGGCATTTTTTCGCTACTTCTCACGGGAAAGGAGCTTGCGATGGAATCGGAGGGACAGTAAAGAGAAACGCAGCTAAGGCTAGCTTACAAAAAACTAACTCAGACCATATTGCCTCTCCTAAACATCTTTATGATTGTGCCAGAAACTTTTTTAAAAAAATAAAATTTGCATTTTGCACTACCGAGGACCATGAAATGGAAAGACAATCATTGACGGAACGATTTAAGAAAGCGAAAAGGATAGTAAATACTCAGCAATTTCATTCTTATCTGGTTCAAGATTTAAAAAAGATTCATTGCAGAAAATTTTCGGTTGCAAATAATTATGAAACTGCTACTATTTGTCATTAATTAAAAAAGTTTATATTTCCATCTACATTTAATCACTATTTAATTTGTGTTTTATTTAAATAATGTTACATATTTAATATTGTATTGTAGACCTGTGTCAAAAATAATTTATTTTTATCAATAATAATCATATACGTTCACCATTATTTATATATTCTTCTGTGTACTGTATGGTGTATTGGCGTGAAGCATGCACCGTGCTGCGCACTGCATGCCGCGCCGTGTCGCGCCGCGCTTCAGAAAAATGCTATAACTTTTTACCGAAACGCGATCCACTTAATTTTGCAATTGAATTTAAAAGTTAATTAAATTTACAAGTAATCCTTTTTTATCCGAAAATTTTATCGCATCAACATCATACTTTTTTTTTCATTTTACATCTTAAATTAGCAATAAAAAAATTGAAATTTGTTAATAATTTTAAATTTATTAATATCACAATAAAATATAGAATTATCTTTTTCACATTAGCCGTAATTTATCAAAATAGACTGATACAATTTCGAGAAATTTATTTTTTAATTGCAAAATACATAAAAATTAAATTGTTTATAACTTGTTGAAAAATAATTTTTTTCAAAATCCTTTGGCTGGCATATTATACTCGACAAAAGTTATCATTTAGAAGCAGTTTCATTAGAAAACATCCATTTTCAATTTTTTGGTTATACACTTCAGGAATTTTGTCTCAATGTCTTTCTTCTTACCCATAATTCTATCATTGAAATATTAAGATCAATTCAGAAAGTGTAATCATTAAGATAATAGAAAAGAGAGATACCTATGCGAAATAAATAATGATAACCGTAATAAAATTGAAGTAATAATGACAAAGTTCATATAGAATAACTAATAAACTAATATTACGTGAATTCTAATATCGTGACATATAAACAAAATTTTCATTTGAGTCATTTTCTGTACACATTGTATTGTACGTATACAAAAAAGTCACCTGCGTGAAAATGAACGCCCGGCATACGAACGGCAAGCGCTTGGTACAAAATGCCAATCATTTGCCGCCGGTCTGTCGATCATTCATTTCTACGCGAGCACTCAAGAGCGACAATTTTATCTATTTCAATCTAATTGAAAATTTGTGGGAAATTGTCAAACAAATGTTCATTTATAAAAATTGATTAATAATTTAGGCAATACTTGTTTATAATTATGTATCATTTAATAATGAGAACAAAATTTAGTTTCATTTTTGAAACTTAAGTTTCGATGTTTCGTGTCGAAAACGCCTTTCGACACGAAACAACCGTAACTTGGTCTAGAATCGTCCGAATACATTTTTTTTTCATTTTCAAGAGAAAAGTCTAAATTTTACAATAGAAATAGTTAAATGAACAAAACACTATGTTTTTAATATGTTTTAGCACGACAAACACTGAACATTTTCGTTCCAAAAACGTTACCTTCATTTGGGGGGTCTAAATCCCCCAAGGGGCTTATTTAGTTACAATATAAAATAAAGGTTTTAAAAACGAAGAAATAAGCTTTTGAGTGCTTGTGGTTTTGACTTATTATCATGAAAATTGAATGAGATAGAGCATTTTGAGTATTGCCAATTTATCTGAAATTTCAAGTGTCCCTAATAATTTGGCCACCTACTGTATATTAGAGGCATAACTATTATCCATCAACTAAAAAATTAAATCGCCAGCTAAAAGGCACAAAGCCTCGAAGTACGCGATTTTGACCCCCAGTTATCTTATGCGGAAGAGTTCCATAGATAATATGGGGAAGTTAAAGCGGCAACTGCATTTCAAGAATACCGAGAAGAAAATTATTACACTGAAGATGCATATATCAATGGCGAGGCAACTACAACAGCAGGGACAGGGAAGGATGACACCAAGGCTGCAAAGTGAGGCACGTATTATCAGAAGAATACGCATGACACCAGCGCAGTACATTCGCACCAATGAGGACAGAGTGCAATTGCTCAAAACTCGTTTGCGCGAGGAGAAAGCAAAGCACGCTGTCACCGTCTTGAGACATAGCTCAGACGAGCAACCCTCGATGAAATCAATTCAAAAAACTACCAAACAAACAGAGGAATTAGATTGGACAAAAGTAGATGACTTCTACAGCGAGGTATATAAAGCTGCTGCAGAGCAACAGTCCCCGTGGTTTCAAACATGTTTGAATAAGATCGAGGAAAGCATGAGAAGAAGGACAGGACAATAAGTGAGAGTGTAGGAGATGCAAACCTCACAAGTCTAATCAACCAGGCATTGCGATACACGGCGCCATGGAAGGCATCAGGCAACGTCGAGGTTCCAGCTGCTCCTTATAAGTTATTCTCGGCCGCGAAAAACTACATCACCAACAACGTTAAGGACATTATCCGAGGAAGGTATCGGCTGACGTATGAAGATGTGCAGGCGAATGTCATACTGCTTCATAAGTCCGGGAACACGAAATATCCCAATAACTGCAAACCAATATCGCTCCTCAACATTAACATCTCCCACGATAAAATCCATAGCTTGGTCGAGGTGCTGCCAATTCCTCATGAGATGAAGAATGTGGTCGAAGAATGTGAGATGAAGAACGTTGACGGAGAAAACCACGGCGCGCGCACCGCTTACTGGATAAGGCAAATCCGAGGGAGAGATATCGAGCGGAGAGTGGAGAACTGGACGAAGTCCATGCATTATCCACGCCTTGTAATTACCAAGAAGAACATCATCTCATTTCCAACAGCTAAACACCAACGCACAAACTCATCCAAGCTTCCCTAGTCGAAATTGTAATATGGCTGAGGTATGAACCAGATAAGGCATCCTTGTCTCATTATCAGGCACTGACAGGGAATTCTTATAAGGTACTATATTAGCATGTAACGCATGGCATTCGAATGGTCCTTATAGGAAAACCCCGACAAACCAACCTCTTCACCACACCATATCTTGATGAGGACCAGCTCGGTGTATCATGTCAGGGCCTGATTGATATGCCACATTAGAACCCTATCTGAGCAATAATTTATTTATTTATTCCTTTTTGTTCTAAATTTTATTTTCGGTGTTAGCTGTTTTGACAGCTCGTCGAGCAGTCGACGCTACGTAGTGCGGCAGTCGCGCTGCTAGATGGCGGTGTCATACGACCGCTCGAACGTGAGCTTCGAGCGCGCTAGTTCGGCGCCCGCGCCGATAGATGGCGAGCGCGAAATTCGCTCACAGGCGGACCGATCGCCAAAGAGCTTATAAAGCTGGCGTTCGGAAGCCACAAGTTAGATTATTTCGGGCATCACGAAAAGGTGAGCCACGGGCATCCCGTGTCTCTCCAAGTGATCTTAGCGGTATTCGCCGCATTTTTGTGAATACACGACCACAGGGCTTCCCTGTGATCGTTGTAACCCCATTTTTTTGTCCACACTCGCGCGTCGAGAACGACTGCAGGGCTTCCCTGTAGCCGTTTCTCCGGGACTTTTTTCGTGATCGACGAGAACGACTGAAGGGCTTCCCTGTAGCCGTTTCTCCGGGTTTATTATTCGGTTTTTGTGCCGCGTAAATCGGTGATCGTCGAGAGCGTCCATGGCGTCCCTGTGACCGCTTCTTTGTACGGCATACCGTCGCGTTGTTAAATAGCCTTTTTTGTTTCGCCGTCGCGAACGTTTTTTCGAAATCGTATTGTCGCACCAAGTCGACAAAAGGATAGCTTGCTCGAAATTGGAAAAGTAGAGTTTATTTGATTTTTTGGCTCGCAATTATAAACGAGTATTCGCTCTCGTATTCGCTCTCGTTTTTTCAACGAAAATTTCATTTTTTCACGCGTTGATTATCGCTTTATTTCCGCTTCGG
>JABFQA010000676.1:0-17689 GCA_022817065.1 Probaryconus sp. ZL-2020 | reverse complement strand
CATTAATAATTTGTTAGTTACGCTAATTTTGTCTAGTAGAAATTTTTAACTATACAATGTTTTTGTTTTTTAGAAAAATAATTGTTGTTAAATAATTGAAAGTTATTAATATTCCGTGAGCTTAAAATTGACATAAACGTTAAGTTATTTATGTTAACTTTCCATCTGAAAAAAGAACGTTACGGTTTTAAGTTTATGTTAAAGTAAGTATCACAAGATTGTAAACATAACATAAAAAGCAAAATTATCTTTATATTCAGTTATTTCAATTTTATGTAAGATTAATAATAGAGAAAGGATACTTTTACATAGTACGTATAGTCTAGCTGGTCGTAAAATTTCTTTTTTCCTTCAAAGATTGCTTTACTTTATCATGATATATATTTACTACACTTGTCATTCTTTGATGAGATTCCTTTTATTTTATCGCAAATACGATAACGTTTTCGTTGTTAATTTTACACACACGTACCATTATAATTGTTGTTAATTTAGGTTTATTTGAGAACGTGGATTTAGATTGCAATAAAAATTTATTTTATTCAAAATTCTATAAAAAATGAAATACAGCAAACATTAATTTCAATCAACTTTATTATAAAGCAATGAATTTTTAATGATGACGAATATTTTTTTTTTTTATTATATACACTAAAAATCCAAAACATCTGTGACAAATAAATTGTATCAAAATTTAATGACGAGATATAAAAGGATCAATGTCCCTGGTAATTTTTCTACGTTACGTAATTAATATCAGGGAGCAGGTCATTTAGATTTTCCTTTTTGCTACATTTCGAACTTTGATGCTTGAAAAGACTAAGATTAGACGTAATATCGAATGCTTGAGCAAACAATGATGCGTGATGATGCAGCATTCGAACCTCATTGTGGATAGCGAATAGCGATAGACGGTAGATTTATATGCCTTCTCTAAGACTGGGACATAATGGTACAAGCTTCCCGAACCTTTAGCTATTTCTGCATTGTTTGCATTGACGAATTCCATAAACGAAGTGTAATTTGTGCCCGACCGATTAAAATTATTTCATTTTTATCTCACGATGATTGACGTGTCATTTTTTATGAAATAATTTTTATCCTCTGAATTTAAAGAATAAAGCATTTAACGTTTTTTCCCCGTCAGTGCAAATTGAACTCCGTTTGCAACGCTTGATGCGCAGAATTGAAAACATGATATTCATAACTTGACATACGAGAGACGAGGGGTATTCGAAAATATATATTTCCACTGAACAGCGTATGCAAATTCTTAACACAAGTGACAATAATAAAGCGTGACAACGGTTCATAAAATAACTTATGCTCGAAGTAATTCAACAGCAAACCATTAGCAAGTAAAAAGCAACATTTCATATCGCAATAATATTTGCCATAAAATAATTTGCTTGCGAATAACAATAAAAGTGCGAATGTACTATTCATACGAGAGAGAGAGAGAGAGAGAGGGAAAGAGCGAGTGGCTCTCCAAGGAAGTGAGATAGAAGGAAAGGTAGAAAGAAGAAGCGCGTTTCAAAATCAGAAAGCAACTTTTGCAATACGTGATTACTTTTTCTATTATAACGTTCAAATCAAAGAGTCTCGGGTTATGTTATTATAGTTCTTATTTCATCGATTTTATTTCCTTCCATCGAAATATTAATCTTTTCCCGAATGATATATCGCGCGAACGATATTTTATAGTTTGGTATTAATACCGCCATCATCTTCGGCCTTGGCAATCCTACCTGGAATTGGTGTCATCGACACCACGCGGGGGTATCTGCCATCGACCTGAAACCTTCATCCTAGATCGCTGCTTTGCTCAGTATTATTCCTACTACGAAACCATCCAAGATCTGGCCAACGAAATTACAACTTTACGGCCTCCTCTCGATCAAGAGAACGACCTCGGTATGTTGGTTAACGGGTAGAGGTCGCATCATTAGTTGAGGTTTTCGCAGGAATTTCATTCTCCTACTTGTTACGATTCAGCGTCCCGACGCAGTTTATCTCGATGCTATCTACTTTGTTAATCGGCTCGCTGCAATTTCCATTTATTTTCTCTCTCTCTCTCTCTCTCCCCTGCTACTTTAGTTTCTCTTTATTTATATGCAAACTTAAAATTGCCTTACGTTTTGGTACTGTGGCTTTCAGTTCAAATTTCAAGACTATACATTCAAGACCACGAAACGAACATTATTGTTAATCGTACTATGCATAATTGAACTTTTCTATGACTTGTAATGGTATCGTTTTAGTATTTATGAATTTAGGTTGCCTCTTATGTTTAATATCCAATAATTTTTCTTAGATCAGTAAGAAACATCAGTAATCTAGATTAAGCAGACGCCATTTTGTGTACACAATTCCAACAAAAATGTGCCCCAAAATAACTTCCTTAGAAATATGTTCACTTAATCGCAATAACTCCGGTTAAAGGATTATTTTCAATATCTCAAGGGTTAAACCACCTGAAGGCAAAATACTCGGTATACCTGGAAACGTGGCATCCAGATCTTTATTATTCCACAGCAATGTCGTCGTTTATACGTCGAATCGAATATTTTACAAATTGAAAATAAAAAAAGAATTCTACATAAACCATTCGATAATGTATATTATTTCCATCTCTAAAGATTAACCAACAGGTATTAATTAATCTTCGAACGAGAAGAATAGAGCTAAGGAAAGTAGAACGACAACGATTGTTTTCCTTAGGGAAATGGGTGAAACACATCTGCATAATTCGTTGGTAAGATTTTATAAGATTTCGCGTGGAAGTAAAGAGTAAGTGAGGCTTTCGCATACCGTAGGTAGGTAGGTAGATAGGTAGGTAGGTAGGTAGGTAGGTTGGCTGGCTGGCCGTTTGGTATAGTCGAGCTGTTCGCTGCCGGAGAGTCGAATGCCGGATAAGCGAGCGAGCAAACTAACTTGGGGCCCGGTATATCTCCCCTCTCCAACATGGCCGCCGTTGGGTCCAGCGGTCCCCCTGACCGAGCCAGGTAAGTCAACCGAGTCAGGGGAAGGGTAAGCCTTGCAGGTGCCGCCATGTCAGTGCATGCCTTACCTCGTAGCCGCACGGAACGGAGACGCTGGGCCTTACGTCGCGATGATTAATTTCCTCGTGCACTGTCCCCCTTGCGGTGCCAAAATTCTGCAATACTGAACCGTTAAACTGCTGTTCGTTCAACTGCGACAGAATATTCCATCGTTCGCGCGAGTTATTTAAACCGCACGTTCGTTCAATTATTTGTCGAATGGAGAAAGAGAACTCGCTGGTTGGCTTTGCGTTACGGTGTTCCGTGGTTCGTGCGAGGTACCGGCTAGTATCGTGTCGTATTCGAAGGTTTATAACGTTGCAGAAAGTATAGTGAAATTGTGCATTAAATTCTGTTAGTGCCTGAAGTAACATTTTCTTCGCCAAGAGTTTTCCTGTCGTTATTGCAAGAAAGGAGCGATGGTACGTTTGGATGATGATTAGGTACCATTGTGTTTTTTTTCTGGTAAATTGTTGGTGAATGTTAAATCAATTGTAAGAGATTTACAAATTGACCGAACACTACGTGGACCACGGTACGACAGAAAGCAAGGATGCCTGGAGGACAATACTTCATCGGCCGACGGTTAAAGCATTAGTGGGGCACGAAAATCGCTCTTGATATTTTGTACGGATACGTTGGAACAGAGATCTGATGGTAGTGATGGTGTAAGAAATAGTGTAAAATCGTAGAGAGAGACATGCAGACAGGAAATGTTTCTAAGTTATTGAGCGAGAAAGAGAAAGAGTTTATCCAATAACATAAATCTTGGCTTTAACTCCATCAATACCGGAGAAATTCTTTCGCGCAATTTGGATTTAAAGTGAGATCGTGGTGTTGTGCTGTCGTTGTGAAAAAAAAAAAAAAAAAAAAATCAGTGATATTATTGGTTTGATACTTTTATAATTAATCGTCCAGTGAACTTTGGTTGATACAAAGTTTTTTTGTGTTATTCCTTGTGATCCCACGCATATTCGCGTCGTGAAACGGGAATGGAAAGGTCGAGATAATAGCAGGAGTAAAGGGCGAGGAGAAAGCCGCAGGATGCGATCGTCGCTACTGCTCCTCGTCCTGGGAGTGATTATGCTCGCCCCGGGCACGAGGTCCGAGAATGTGCGACACTTTGAGGTGTCGGAAAATGCTCCCGTGGGCACCAAGGTGGGCTTCATCGAGGCAGATAACCCACCGATCCTGATAGTACCGGTGCTGGGTTCGACGGTCGATTCCGATCTAAATATAGATCTCACAACCGGGGAGATTAAGACCAGAGTACCATTGGACCGAGAAACGAGATCTTCTTACAGTTTGGTGGCCTTGCCTCAAAATGTTCGAGTGATAATCAAAGTTCTCGATGAAAACGACAATGCGCCAATATTCCCGGTGGATCACGTGGACGTCGAGTTCCCCGAGAACTCACCGAGAGATTCCAAAAGAGCTTTGCCTCCGGCCAAAGATCCCGACATAGGGGAATTCTCCACGAAGAGATACGATATCATCGCTGGCAATGTCGGCGACGCGTTTAAGCTCTATCAGCATTGCGGTCACAATGGTGTCTTGTATCTGGATCTTCAAAACGTTGGTTTATTAGATAGGGAAGCTCGCGCCCATTACCATTTAATAATAGAAGCTTCGGATGGAGGTGATCCACCGTTAAGATCACAACTTCGCGTCAATGTCACGGTGCAGGACGTCAATGACAATCCACCGATTTTTAATAAAACACGGTACACCGCAAGCGTACCGGAAAACGCAACAGTCGGTACGCCAATTTTGACAGTCAATGCTAAAGACGCTGACGTCGGGGACAATGGCAAGATCGAATACTCAATCAATCGTCGTCAATCAGATCGCGAAGAGATGTTCCGCATAGACCCTGAAACTGGTATGGTTTACGTGAATAAACCATTAGATTTTGAGGCTAAAGAGAGACACGAATTAGTGATAGTGGCTAGGGATCGTGGTGCCCAACCATTAGAGGCGTCCGCCTTTTTGTCCGTTAGGGTCACGGATGTCAACGATAACCAGCCCGCTATCACCGTGATATTTTTATCGGACGACGCCACACCTAAGATCAGCGAGAGTGCTCAGCCAGGCGAGTTCGTCGCCAGGATATCAGTCAGTGACCCAGACTCTAGGACGGAGTATTCTAACGCCACGGTTACCCTGAGCGGAGGAGACGGTCATTTTGGACTTACCACCAGGGACAACATCATATATCTGGTGGTCGTGGAGAAGCCGTTGGATCGCGAGGAAAAGCCGGTCTACGACCTTTCGGTCGAGGCCACCGATGCCGGTACTCCGCCTCTCCGAGCCGTACGTACCTTTAAGCTACTGGTTACTGACGTTAACGATAATGCGCCACAATTTTCGCAAGATCGGTACGAGGCTCATCTTCTGGAGGCATCGGAATTGGGAACTTCGGTGCTCCGAGTGGTTGCTAAGGATTTGGACGAAGGCATCAATTCCGCGATCAAGTATTCTCTAGTGGGTACCGAGTGGTTTGGCATCGACGAGATTAGTGGTTTGATAACGACGATAACACACGTGGATTGTGAAGCGAATCCTGCACCAACATTTATGGTTGTGGCGACGGATTCTGGTCATCCGCCGCTTAGTAGTAGTGCTACGGTTGCCGTGACAGTGCATGATCTCAATGACAACGAGCCCATCTTTGAAAAGCCCTTGTACAATGCAACGGTTCCTGAGGATTTGCCTGTTGATCGCTGTTTTCTAAAGGTGAGTTATTTTTCATGATTATTAAGAAGGCATTTGATTGGGTTTTTATTTTATTCGAATGCGGTTTTGTGAAATTATTTCTTATACGAATATTATATAACAGAAAATATTATGCAAAAAGAAACTTTTCATAATCCATTTGAATACAATGAAGTGGTGAAATCCATACAAAAGACTGTCTCAATAGCAGAATTCCACGAATAACTTGGTCATATCAGAATTCGTCATAAATTAATCAGTACTAAATCAAAACTGTTTATATTGAATGATAATAAATATATATTACTGAATTAAATTATAATAATGAATCAAAGGCTTAGTTAGGTAATAAATGCTACGATATATAATGGTTATACTTCCGTTTAGGAAGTTGAAATATTTTTGAAATCCTGATTGAAAACACGTTCCTTGAAAAAGTTATTAAAAACAAACAGCTATTATTATGCAATGTACGCGAATGTACTGCTATAGCTAATTGAAGTATATTTTACGTGTGTATCGTCTATGAGCGATTTTTACGCTATTTGTATTCGATCGTGGTCTGATTTATTTCCTCGAAAAGAAGGAGTCGCACGGGTGTGCCGTAGGTGGAATAAATTTGACTAATTTACATGCATCGTCTTACCCGCCAGCTGAAGAAGAACACTCGAAGCTGGAGGTGGTGAATGAGACTAAAGCATTGGCAACGACACCAACAAATTCTGTAGCTCGGCCAGCAGCTCGTGGAAACAGCCAAAATCGCTTTAGCGTACAATTGAAAACGAAAGCCTTCTCTTCTTTCTTTTCTTTTTTTTTTTTCCCACTTGTCAAAGTGCCTTCTGATAATGCCAACAAGAAAACTAGAAATGCCTCCCAAGTTATCTGGAGTGACTACTACCAGTATACACCAGAGATTTCAGAATTCGATACCTCGTTCTCGAAAAAATGTATCAGTCATTATTATTATCAATATTGGTGACAGAAATAGATAAAGGAAGACAGTAGCAAGCTTTTTTCATTTTCATTGAGACCATTCGGTTGTTTTTATTTTTCTAACGAAAACAGTTTAATCTTCTTAATTATGGGTAAAACCTATCGAAATCATAAATTTCAAAGTGGCATCTATTCCGATAATATTTTTCACAGGTGTCATCTGTAACAGGCGAAAGGGCCATTAATTAAACACTTATTCTGACACTTGGCGAAGATAAAGAAAGAGATACTTTAGTTCGCGAATTACGTAAGCGCGCAGTAGTGGGGCTTATTACAACTTTCTTCATTCTGGTGCTTAGAGGTTATTTTGCATGCATTAACAAAATAATTAAAGCGCCCCTATCGAATTATCCAGTCGCGTCCCGAACTATCTCATTGTAGTTTCATTACCTAATTCTCGGTTGATTTATAATTGTTCGCTAGGCAGCTATAATTATGATAATTACGGTTTTTCGTTGTTCCTCCTCCTCCTCCTCCTCCTCCTCCTGCTCCTCCTGCTCCTCCTGCCATGGTACCGAGTCGTTCTCGTCGTATTTCTCATCTTATCCCATATTCAGGTCGTTGCAACCCTTCGTTCATCGCCTCTTTTTTCTTCATTCTTCTGCTCTTCTTCATCCTTTACCTTCTTCCTTTTCGTATTTCTTTTCTCAATCCGTCGCTGCTCCTCCTTCTTGGCCTCGACCTCCCCATCCTCTTGCAAGTCAAATCTACGGTTCGTCTCTTGGCGGCCCGTGGAAACGGGTTTTGGAAGTCGAATTCTACGCGTGAAATTCGTATCGTGTTTATTCTCTGAAAATCACCGCGCGCGCAAACGCAGAATGGCCAATTCAAACCATCCGAAGATCGGCCAATAATTGCGATTAAGAAAAATTATCATTTCAACCTTTTCCAAATCTTGCCACCTCATCTGAACACCTGGTCCAAAGTCACCCGAAAGACAATTCCATATACATAAGCTGACTGTGTTAAAAGCCCTTAATCACAATTAAATAACACTGAAAGCAATTCAGGCTGGAAAAAAAATTTTTCACTCGAGTTCCCTTTTTTATTTCGCACCTTTATCCTTTTGCCATTTACTTTCTGCGCGATCTAATCGCGACAAACATTTATTTATCATCGGAAAACGCGTTTTCACACGACCATCTTTCTTCCCGGCGCGTTAAAGAAATCGTGCGAAATCTAGGAAACACAGAAACTCATTTGCAAATCATGAAACTCGATTACAAGCGTTAATCTGCGTTCATCTGCTCTTACTCTTTTGATACTTTCACTGATACTCCTTAACCAGGAAACACTCGCTCGCTGTTATTCCTGAATACATATGTTTATTTCAGTATTGATAGGTCGATGTTTTATGCCGGTTTGCTCGGGTTTAACCAATGTCCGGTATCTGGCATTAGGTGCTCTGCTTTCAAGTGGCAACGCCCGCAGCGATTGTTCCCGTTTACGACTCCCGTGATCCCTTTCTCTTCTCATCTTCATCTCAACTCTTTCGCTCCATATATTTAATCTCAATCTCAAGTGCCCGAACAAATGTAACGTACGAGCTTTTTCTCTTACATAAATTTAATTAGTTTGTTTCGAATTACTTGGCTATGCGAAAAATGTGCAATTAAATCGACAACTCGAGCAATCGTGTACGTATGTTCAATGTTACGTAATTTCATTTAGTTGTACCTTAAGAAAAATAAAAATAGATTTGTGCGAAGTTTAACTTCCCATTCGAAATTACGTGAACGACGTTTCATCATCTCTGAATTAACATAACTGACGAACATCATTAAAGAAAAAGAAAAGAAAAGGAAAGAAAAGAAATTGGTATAATACAAATGTACAATTTTTGAAAGGGGTTTATACTTGAGAGCCATGGTTTCCGTCAAGGTGGAATTTTAAAGAGATAAAAGTATGCGGAAAGTCAACGTAACATCGCTGCTCCAGTAACGTCCTGGCAGCAACGAATCACAAGTGTAATATATTTTCTCTGGTGGTACAGAGCACGTGCTAAGAACACGCATTCCATACGCAAACCATTGCTTACAGATGGTTGGCAGAGTCATGCTGCAATCGAAGGACTGTACAGCAGTGCCACATACACACGCACAGTCCTTCGCTTCGAGTTACATGGCCAGCTTACACACAAGTTCATTCATGCAGTATTGCGGTTCAAGTTCGAAGAACGCAAGCATGTATAACGCAACTTACAATATACACCCGCGCATCGTGACATTCTACGTTGCCTTTCGCGGCTCGAAATTCACAGTAAGCTTGGTCAAATGTTAAAGAGAGAGAGAGAGAAAGAGAATGAATAAAGCAAGAGAAGGAGAGTTGGGTCAAGGCTGTTTCCACGATTTCCTATATATTGTCAATTTAACATTTAAGCAACTAATTGCAACGTAAAGTATCCAACAATTAAAGGAATAATTGAGTGTTTAGTTCGTCATAGAATGTGATAATTAACGTAGGCTCAAACCCACGTAACGTTAGTTGCAGTATCATTATGTTATCCTGACAAGTCATGCACGGCGGAATAAAATTACGCCTCGTGTCGTCTAAATAGTCACTCAAGCCATGCTAAATGTTTCGTTCGGTGCTGTTTTATGGTTGCCATAGGAATGTTGATTACATTTAACATTGTAATTTAAATGATTTTTTTTTTATTGATTTATTTTCAGAAGGCAAAGGTAATGACGAATTTGAACACGTGAGGTTTCAGTTACTAAATGGATTAAAGGAAATGTTTATGAATTTTGCGAGATTTAAATTACATTTCAACGAAATTTGATAACATTTACGAAAATTACGTTCAACGATGACTATTAACAATTTGTCTTGGCCAAGAATTATATAGAAATGATTATGGTCATTAAAAATACTTATAAACGATAATCAGAGATGTTTCTAGAAATGCATCCAATTAAAATCATTACATAAAGTCGATCGCGTGGAAATAATTTTGAAAGCCTTTAATAAACATGATTTTTAATGAAAATGATTTCTAAATGAATAATACGCTAACGCTTACTACTGGAATTTGGTTAAATTAATTAAAACTAGTAGTAGAAATATTTATAGGGCAGACTGCGTCGAATAAAAACTTCAAAACCGACGATATTTTTCAGTGTTTTGATATTGTCAAGTTGAAAGAACGCCATCTAAATTCGGTGTAGATGTAATGTGGTATTCGTGATCGTTCTTCGTTGTTACCTTAGCAGAATTTAACATATTTCACGTGTTACGTTACGGAGTAGCACGTAACACAGAGATAAGCATTTATTATACGACGCGTTTGTTCGTGAGAGAGGAGCTGCACCTACTCGAGCTACTATGCCGTGGACTATATACACCAACGAAACTGATTCCCGAGAAGGCATTTGACCCAAGCAACCACCTGCTGTTAGCCCGATGCCGCGTAACGTATCTTTGGTGCTTTATCCTTTCCTTTCTCAACTGTTGAGCGTTTGTTGGCCTCTCGCTTGCTCCGTATACGTGAATGCACATGGCATCATGCAGTTTCTGGTTCGGTAGATGAAACGAAGAAGTTATGCAAGTCCGAGTGAGACGCGCGTCACTGAAGGATGATTCGATTTGTACGATGCTGAATGAATCCAACACGTGTCCCGCTTAACGAGGAATAATTCGTTGCGCGGATTTTTTCACGCTCGATCATTCCAGCGCTTTTTACACCGTACGAAACCTTACGCTGCTTGGCTTCAGTTATAAAGATTGGCATTTAATGTTAAAGTTTATTACAATATAATGCGACAATCCACTACTACTGTGAGGAGTTAACGTAATATAATATAAACTAGCAGCCAGCTCGCCAGTTTTATGGTAAATATTGCGGCCATTTATATAGTCGTACATCAAGGTCCTCAAAGGCCAGGGCTTTGTCAAAGACGCGGAAGCAAATAAAAGACAATTACGAGCTTGGACGTCAGGGAACGCGGAAACAAGTCTATACCCATGGGCGAGACTCGGTCGCTTGGATTATAAGCTGAACGCTCAAAACGATAGAAGGCGCGTTGATGTTGTTGCGTCGGCTTTAACGATCCGCTAGTTGAAGAGGTGTCACGAGAGACGTCTCTAATGGCGCCTTCTCGCAGATCATAAATTAGGCTTCCCACGTCGTCGTCGTCGTCGTCGTCGTGCGTCGTCGTCTTCGTAAGCAAGTCGAGTTTCAGCTAAAAACGTTGAAACTCAAGACCGGTGGTGGAAACTTTGGATTCCTGCCTAATATAGATTCATTCTCGAGCGTTTCACTAATCCGGCATTCCAGAGGAACTGAACTCTTTTCGAGCAGCCCAAATCGGAATCGACGGACCACGGCATTAATTGCTTTGGAAATTGCGACGCCGCTCCTTTTCTCTCTCTCTCTCTCTCTTTGGCTTTCGCTCTCGACAATATTCCCATATTTAGCGAGGTGCAGTTTTCATGCACCGCGGAGAGATTGATTAGGGCACCTGCGAAATGCGAAAAGCGCATTGAAGCGCGTCGAAGATTGGCACTTTAATTAATTGCGCATCGTCAATTTGTATTCGGCGTTTCGAGATGTTAATAAAGCGCAACGCGAAGGCATGACTATTTCGAGAAGTCGAGGAGACCGGGCGAGAAAAAAGTTGGCAATAATGGAATCCACAATCAATACACGTCAATCGCAAGTCGATTGCGACGTGCAACTATTGGAAAGTAATTACGGCCGGCTCGTAATTAATCAAATTCTGCGCGAGGATGACGCGTCGAAAAAGAGCCGACCGACGAATCCATTAGGCCGAACGCGCGTGTCTGCGCGGACTTTTCGTTTGCATTTACGACCCGAGAAGTTTATGCACTTCGACCGGCTAATTGCAGCCTTTTCCCTCCGCGAGGATCAAACCATTGGTAAGGCACGTTTTCTAACTCGAGAGCCAACGGCGTATCAATGTCTGGATTATGGTTTCGGAATTGTACAGATCAAAGAGATTGCTTTCTAGAGATAGGTGTGAATTGATGGCGTTGTAAAATGAAATTGAAGTTCATGGATTTATTTAGGAAATGGAATTGCATTTTGGATTGGGTTTAGCGAATTGTTAAGTAACATCGGCTGCAGCTGCGAGCTTCAATGTTTTCAATATTAATGACACCTCCACCTACGTATGCCACCAACGTCGCGCGTCCATTGTCATTGAACTCCTTGCTCGTTCGGAGTTACGTGAATGCGTGCGATTGTGAATATTTTCGCGGAAGAACGGAGAGGGAGCGTTTCAGAGAGCCAAGTGCATTGGAAAGTTTTCTGTTGATGCTATGCACCGGCTTCACGTAGGCACCAACCTGCTTGGTCGACATCAATCTGCTTACCAAACGCAACGCGCTTTCTCTTGCGCGACGCCTCCAGTTCGACGAATTCCACGCACTTCTAAGCGAACGAGCAGCGTAACTTCCTTCATTAAGCCGTCAGGCGACGGACAATCCCGCGCGTCCGTTTATTGGCCGGGCTTGGAAGCTCAAATGTCATTCTAATGCGGTTTATGGTACTATAACTAGACGGGAGAAAATGCCATTAATTAAAAGAACGGCTCCCATTCGGAATATCTAATCTCTCTCTGGGGTTACGTTACAGCATAGGTGTGTATGTTTGTATCCAGACTCGATCGCCTATTTTCTTGGTTATTTATCACTTTTGCGAAACACATCATAATGGGAAATCCAATTGCGAAGACCAGACGTATTTTATGTCGTTAGATAGACGGGAACTTTTGCAACTCTTCAGGTGCAGCTCGAAGAGGAATTTCGTTGGGAGTTATTGGAGGAGAAAAATAATAATACGATATCTTTAATTTATGTAAGAGGTTCGGGTTTAGAAATGTCATTATTGTAGGCAAATACTTTTGGGGATTTAAGTTATCGTGATAACGATTCGGTTTCCTATGCAATCATGATTGATTAATAAATGTTGATAAAAGTTACAAACAAGATTTTGTCTGCATTACTATAGGTTTCAATGAACCCTAATACTATGATTCAAACTTTTTCTTTTCAAATTCAGCAATAAATGTTGAAACGCTCTTGTAATAGTAGCTGCAAGCTATTCTAATAACTATTTTTGCGGTTCGTCCGGTTAGATTTTATGGTCACTCGTTTCTTGCTGCGTTATGCATCGTGAACATCAACTATCCGAAGCACAGTGAAGCTAGGATCAATTGAAATTCGTGTCGTTTTTGTCAAATTTCTTGCGGTCAAGCGACGTCCTGCGAATAGCAGGCGTTAACAGAGGAATGCGACTTATCGCGGGATAGTAAACGATAAAACGGTTTGCTATTGGACGATCGACGTTATAACGAATATAA
Source organism: Probaryconus sp. ZL-2020 (assembly GCA_022817065.1). Classification (NCBI taxonomy): domain Eukaryota; kingdom Metazoa; phylum Arthropoda; class Insecta; order Hymenoptera; family Scelionidae; genus Probaryconus; species Probaryconus sp. ZL-2020. The sequence continues at coordinate 4,617 of JABFQA010000676.1, read as the reverse complement.
TGTGTAGTTAGAGCCGGACTTGTTCTCGACGTTGATATTATTGCATTGAGCGGATGCCGTTACATATTGCTCGACGAATGTAATACTTCTTCTATTAGAAATTACGTCCAACTAACAGTACGATGCCTAATAACTGCAGCAGCTAACGTATTATCTTATTCAATTATCAACTTCAGAAGGTGTGTTTATTGCAACTACCATAAAATTCTTCTTTGCAGGTGCAGTAGTGTATTTTTATGGAATACGGTGACTTTGTAAATATTAAAGGTGAGGGTTACATTGCTACTTTGTAGTGATCTTGTTCTATTTCAGAAACCTACTTTTAATGACGATTGAAAATTCCATATTATTAAATGAAATTAATCTTACAATATCTTAAAATATCCATACAAATTTTTACTATTACAAATTCTTTTGGTGAACTATTGATATTTGTATTTAAAATCGAATTTTTTAAATTAAATTTATACCTTTATAGCTGAAGATTACTTCAACTACTTTTAGTGTTGCAATATTGACTACTATATCATTGTCAATAGTGGATCAGGGAGATTTGTCCTGACACGCTCGCCTTTCATAACGAGTTCGAGTCTCTTGGAAAAACATTTTCCCAGCTCCAGGCAGCAAAAAAATGCACTTCTTTCATTCAATTAGCAATATTTCGACACAACCTCTATATAAGTCTCAAACCATCTCAATAAGGTAATCAATACCTAACCACTGATTTCATGGATCAAACAAAAATATTTTTCAAACCTGACTATTGTTAATGATTCAATTTTTTCATCTATTCTTCTTTAGGTTCACCACAGTGGTGAACCTGATGTGATTTGAAAAGGCTATAAAAGACTAATTAATTTTAATAACTAATTCTTAAAAGTTCCAACGTGACACTGCAAAATAAATGAAAAGAAAATCAAGTATCTAACGTCATTTAAAATGGTTGTCGTTATTGTTTTGAAAAACGCAGTAGGTACTCTGAAGCGTTGAAATGTAAAAGCGATATCTTAACAAAACTTCAAAATGAATAGTTAATTGTCGGATTTGTAGAAACTATAAGGGTTTTTGAAATCGAGAATTCTTTTGTCAATTCTTTTAGCCTAAGAATAATTGCAAGCGCAGAAGTGCGTGGGTAAGAGAAACGTGGCAAGAGACCTGTGCGGGGGGCCTTAGTCAAGAGAGACCCGCATTCGTTCCAGACGAAGAGGTTTACGTTGAAAATGTCCAAGTTTTGCTATCAGATATTCGTTACTCACAATGAACTCTCGTGTAAAGGTTCGCCTTTTCTCTCTCATGATCTGCCCCTCTCGTTTTCTCCTCATTTTCTATTTACGAGTACATGCATGTTTTTCACGATAAAATAAACGCTGCGAAATAATACCAAACTCGTTAGAAGAATAACAGATGCAGTTCATTCGATTAATGTTCTGCATTCAAAATGAGCAAATGGGAAATAAGGAATTTATTTTAACACTCAATTTCAAAGGAAGATTGCAAAATACAATAAATTAAAAAATTTGTACTTGCATTGGCGATCATTTTATATACGTGGAATTATGTATAATTTATTATTCTTCACATTTTGTGACATATAATCATTCTCTTTTCTATCAATTTTTAGTTAATAATATATTTTGTTATTGTGCTTTTGGTATGTTTTTGACTTTTTGAGTAGTTACAAATTTTGCCAAAAGTGGCGATGTTTGCAGCGTTTGCGATCGCCAATAGGAATATGATACGAATTATTTTAATGAGAAATCTCTACGACTTCTGATAATTAATAAGAAATAAGTCTTCCACAGTTGAATCCATCAGAAATTAATCATATGATGCAAACTAACAAAAAATTTTAATTTCGCCTCGTTACGAATTTCTTTTTTATGCTCGTGAAATGATCGCAACAACGAGTATATTTTTCATTGTAAATTGCAAACGTTGCTCAGCTATTTTACAAGGCGTAACGCATAAACTGACAAAATTTTTTGCACATTCGGTAATAGTCGAGTTTATACTTGCTGTGTAAACGCTGTGTTTTGTTTCAACTGTAAAATCGATTAATGACGATTTTGTTGTGGCCTGCTTAATTAATCTTTGGACTAAGTTAACGAAATATGTTTCGCTGAGTCAGTGAAATCATTAATGAAGAGTTTTTTTTTTTATCGTGTTATGACTCCGCGAAGCGTATATAAATAACAGGTTTTGGGACATTTTGCCAGACGACGTGAATACGTTAAGGCGAGCCCCTTCAATCTAATATTTCATTGTTGAATTTATTTCAACAGTTACTTATCGCTGCCAGTTGTTACAAGCTCGACAAAATTCACAATCAGATTCACAACTCGTCAAAGAGAAATTTCAAGATATATACATCAGATATACGTTTTTCACGAGCTTAAGAAAGTTAGTCTTGCAATTTTTCGAGAAGTCAACAATATTAGGTGTCAAACTTTGAATTATCTTGTCGATCTTAATCTTGACGAACAAAATAGCAAATATATAAAGTCAAGTGTACTTTTGGTCATGCTGGAGATACAGGAAGATGTAGAAAGGACAGTTCTTTTTGTGAAAGGCGTGAGGCTTCTATGAGATGGTGATTGATAGACAACTTGTTTTCGAAGCTGTTAAGAGGGATTTAGATTTTAAAAATAACAATGCATTTTTTCATTGAAAATTGTTGTAATTTCTAACGATAATAAACAAAATACTTGTCTCTTTTTAAAAACATTACTTAAAATTTTACAATAATTTTTTAATAAGACTATATATACAAAATTTTCCTTTTCTTTTTCACTTCTAAACGATTATTCGTTAAAAGAAATCACATCAATAAGATTTTGTCGATCGCACAATGGACATAGAAGTTTGTGCAATAATATATATATATATCTGAATGAAAATCAGGTTTGCCATTATCGAGGCCCAAGTAAAAACAGGTTGATTCGCTTATTGTGAATACACCTATTCCACAACTTGTTCGCTCATTGTCAGTCACATATCAGAAGCACGCGACAGGTATAACATTTCTAGGCGAACAAAAGCGAACAATGAATCGGTCACGAATGTTTTGAGACTCGTTGTCAGAGACGGTAGAAAGGTACAGGATACGGTCCCTGGAGGTGCTCTAGTTTTTTTGCTCGCAACTTGACCGGGCCTAGACTTGAGAATTGGGTTTCCTAGGGAGCCGGCGTCTCTCTCTGTCGACCTGGCGTATCGTATAATTCGTCCTCGTCAGGAGAAGAGCCCTCAAAATACAGCGAGTATGGGCAAGGAAACTGGTCGGGAGCCTAAGAGTGAGACGACCGGCATTCCACGGAGTCCGTATTAATTATACTAGGCCTTGCGAGCGCGAGCGAGGCCGTAGCTTCTTCTCCCCTTCCTTCGTCTCGTAAGAAAAAGACGAGGGAGAAGAGATCGAAGCTGCTGGACCGAAGAAGACGAGGACGAGGACGAGGACGAGGATGAGGCGGCGCGACCGAACGTTCCTGCTACGTTAATTCAGATCTATTTCCGATGCCGTGGAGGGTTCGGTCTATCGAGGTATTATCTCTACAAGATGCTCGAGTAATGATTGTCTAGTAAAAGCTGTGTACCAATTGCTGTTCCAGAAGATTCGTGATAGTACGGTTAGATTTATGCCCTCTTCTAACGTGTAGCCGAGCCGGCCTTTTCCACTCAACATTTGTATTTCGTTTCTGCGGTTTAAAGTTACGGTACTTGAAATGATATTGCCCCGGCCGTTTTCACACGCCGGCAATAAATTTTCATCCCATATTATACTTTAAATTATTTCCTTTCATCGATCATTATCATTGTTTACATAATTACTTGGAGATTGCTTAGAGGAATAGGTAAGGTTTTTTTCTTGTTTTTTCTTTTTTTTTTTTCATGTTCGGTTGTCAGAAAAGGAAGATTGGATTTATAAAATGGAAAACAAATATTTACTGTAATTTTAATGGTACAAAATTGTTAGGAACGTTAGACAGAATATGTCATGATTTTGTATTTCGTTGTTCGTTTCTTTTTGTTTTTTTAAAGAGTACGAAATGATCGCACAAACAAATTTTACTGAGAGAAAATAAAGAAAAAAAGAGAGAGAGAGAGAGTAAAATTGCTTCTGAATTATACTTTGTTGTAAGTTCAGCAGACAGCATACGACTGGTTATTCGTGTAAGCCAACAATGTGTACCGATGGAGATTGGTATTATTTAAGTGTATGCAACTTTTTATAATCTTAAAACATCATTATCCAGATGTCGTTGAACGGTATTGAAATTGTTTAAATTTACATTCAAATAGGTCTTGACGCAGATGGTTAAATATTGCCACTTTATTGATAAACCGAAACTGAATATAAAAATCACGATAAACGCCAATGACACATACTTAATACGAACATGTAATTTTATTCCTACCTACCTGTACACAGTTTGTTGTCGACCATTTGCCTTGGCCTCTCTAATTGGAAGAAGCAATATTTTCAGTCATTTCAGATTCCAAACTTTAAAATGCTTTACAATAACTTTTGTAATCATAGTTTTTCATATAACATTCTTTACCATATTTTGTATCCAAAAATAAAACCATTAAATTTCTTATTCTTAAAAATACTCGAAACAG
>JABFQA010000675.1:0-17693 GCA_022817065.1 Probaryconus sp. ZL-2020 | reverse complement strand
TTTTACCGTAGATTTTTACATTATTACATTTGTTGCCCGTTTTTAAATAGCTTATTAACGTTTTTAAATAATAATTTAATTTTACAGAACCAGGTAGATCTAAATTTAGTTACATACAAATTTAGTTAAAAAGATTTTTGTTACATACAAATGTGAATATCTTACTGAAGTGAAATCTTTGTGGTTCGTTTAACAGATTGCTTATTCCAAACTTTCCAGTGGTGCGAAAAATTATGCAACTGTTATAAAATTAAACTATTTAATAGTAATTAATTTAAATAGATTGTAAATTATTGTGTTTTATATTTTATTTATTTTATCAAATTATTAATGTTAATTGCTTAAAGTTCTATTATTTAATTAAAGATTATAATTTTAAACATAATTCAATGTATTTAAAAGTGGTATAAGTGCATATCGGACAGGTATTTAATGTTAATTATCATTTAATAAACATGTATCCTCAAATGAATCCTCTATTCTTTCCTCGATATGATTCGTTCCCGTTCCCATGATATCACAAAGTTACCGACTTCCTATCTGCAAAACTCTGCAGTAGTAAGTTTATTAAAACAACCGAAGATCCTACAAATGTAGCTGCTTTTCAAAGTATGATAAATACATTCATTATTAATATTCCTGACTTTTCATTATTACCGTCATTGAATTGATGCTATAAATTGTAATATTTAATATATTATTTTTCTTGGTGCAGCTGTTGAATTTTTTTGCTATTTAAATCCTTATGTATATTTATAAAAAGCTTAATAATGTAATCATAATTGACGTTTGACAAATGACAGACAATTTAAAACAAAAGTTAAATCATATGTATATAACCAATTACATTAAACGAAAGTGTCATTCAATTATGTAAAATGATTACAATACAGGAAAATGAAACTGACAACAAATCAGATAAACGAAATGTTAAACAACGACGAAAAACTATTTATCAATTGGATTCATATATGTCAACAATGGAAGATCCTGATAAATCTTCTGTTTCAACTGATAAATCATCGTTAGAATTTGATTTTTCAGCTACTGAACCGACTGAATCAAAAGTAAAGAAATGTTAATGAAAATATAATGTTTAAGAATTTTTCGTAATCCATCTTCATTTGATCGCCCGACTATAATAAGAATTCATTCTATAGCATGAAGGAAGAATTAGAATCAATCTATCGCCACTCACTCAAAAAATTGTTGGATGTGTAATTGGGGAGAATTTGACGGCTGAATATGCTTGGGTTCAAGTAAAGAAAGAAATAATAGAAGATAATATTTACCTTCATCCCGATACTAGTGACTTTTTACCAGTTGCATCAGAAATATTTTCATTTCCTGATCAAAAAGTTTTAATAGGCTATGATCCAAAGTTAAACGAAGAAGCGCAGTTCTATATATGTTTAACGACAGAAAGTAGGGATGCAGTACTTTCTGAAATTGAAGCAATTCAAAATGCACAAAAAAATGAAGTTCAAAATTCAATTTACAAAATTGCTAATCAGTGGACTGAATTAGGAAGTTCAAAAGAAATTGACACTTCTACGAAAAGAATTCGACCACCTTTTGAATACCAGGTTTAATTACTAGAAAAGAATACATTAATAAATTATTTAATTTCTTCAATAAAGTATTTAATGTTACTATAATTTTATTTATAATAGTTTGAAACAACCGCTGGTGATTTTCGGAAATCAATTTTGCTAACAAACAGAACATCAAATGATCAAAGAGATGCCTACATTGAATTAGTTCCAACAGCACGAGAAACATTTGAAACAATAGAAAAAACATTGATACATTCGGGAATTAGTTCAATCCCAGAATTGCAAATAAATCAAGCTCAAACTAAAATATTTTCGCAAGTTGATGGTTCGACACAATATTCATTTTTGGATTTCCCCATTTTTGATTTAAATGATAAAGACCACAAGAGAAATGTCGTAACCATTGTCAGATTGCTCAATAATAGCTATAAATCATTATCAAAAAAGGTAACAAAGCGTGCATACAAATTGTAACATTGGGAATTTTAGAGTTTTTATTAGGATAATGAGTACTGCGTTTAATATATAAGTTTAGATTGACATTGTATTATATTTTAAATTTTAGCCACAATTTTGGGATATTTATTCAAATGATTTAAAGAAGTTGGTTCGCAATGAACGAGATACTCTTTCTCCATTTACTATAAATTATAACGAACATCAAAGTTACTATGATGGAAATTTATGTGCAAATAAAGTTATTAACGATCTTTGTTGGCATCCTTTATTAACCGACATAATTTTTGTAGCTTACGCTGAACACAGTACAACAGAATACCTAAAAAATCCACCAGATTATAATGTAAGTTTAATTGTCATGCTTCATTATCGAGAAAAATGCAATATTTAATATTGTTCTTTATTTTCGCATAGGCAAGAATATTATATGAATCTAAAAACTATATTTTAGTTTGGTCATTAACTAACTATATGACACCTATATTGATCCTTGATTGTCCCAGAGAAATTAGATCAATTGCAGTGTGTCCTATAAATGGTGACATAATAATCGGTGGTTGTTGTAATGGACAAGTAATTTATAAATCATTATATTATTTCAAATTTATTACGAGACTACAAATCTATCGTGTCGTCCTTAAAACTTTATTCTATTGTCCATATATTCCAAAACCATTCCTTCCTCAAATTTTGTACTGTGTAGAATGGAATTATTGAATTTGATAGAAAAATTGTTTATAGCTGTACTAATCAGAAATGATTTTTTATTATTTTGAAACTATATAAAGAAACATATTAAATGTAGGTGGCCATTTGGGATATAACAGGTAAAATCGAAAACGTTGAAAATATTAATGCAAAAACTCCTGCTCAAGAAAGATATAAACAACACATGAAAAGTTTAATGACTTGGACAAAAAGTATGCAAACTACACTGGTGAGAGTAACAGCTATGTCATCATTGCAATTCAGTCAAAACGGTGCTATCACTAAAATTATATGGATACCCCCTTATAATAATGTTGGAAAAAACGGCAAAATTAATAGTCTTCCAAAAGATGCATCTTCTGATGACTTAACTTGGCAATTTGCAACTTCCAGTGAAGATGGTACTATTGCTTTTTGGAATATCAAGTTAGCGTCTATTCATTTCGTGCTAATAATAAAATTGCTTTAATTTAATAGTAATGTTTTTAATAAATTCTAAATTTTAGAGAACAACTGAACGAAGAGAAAAAAATACGTTCTATTGGGAAGAAATTCACGAAAGAATTTGCAAAGCCAAAAGCTTTAACGGAAACTATATCACTATTTAAAGTTCTCGATGATGTTTTAAAACCTGATTTCATTGTTGTTGCATCAAAATTCAAAGATCCTCAATCAATTCCTATAACCACAATGAGTTTTTATGAACCGAGATTAAAAAAAGAATTATTAAAACAATCATTATCAGATACCGAAGATAATTGGAACGTCAGGCAATATTTTCAGTTCATTTTTGAGAAACCAGAATATGATTTTTGTCCGAGAATATTAGTCGGCACTAGTCTTGGAACTGTCGGTCTTATGTCATGGGAAGGCTACGACTTGAATACGGAAGTTACTGTAAATAAAGAACATTGCAGCTGGTTATGGAAAACCACTATTCACGATGGCCCAGTTAATCAGTGTGCCAGATCAAAGTATTTAGACGATGTTGTTGCTACAATTGGTGGAAATATTTTTGCTATTTGGAGGGATGATTTTGATACACCAGTTATTCGGCGAAAAAGTGATGTCAGGTCAATATATTAATAGACGAATTTATTTAATATTTTAATGCAATTGAAAGTTCTAAATTACGATTTTCATTATATTTATTTAGATATACAGACTGCAGTTGGGGTTACCGATCAACTATATTAATTTTAGCGCGTGCAGATGGATTGATTGAAGTTTGGGATTTCATTATGAAAAGCCATGAACCATATTACTTTCAGAAATTCTCGAAACAAATCGTCACAGCTTTATACACGCGCGATCCTCTTTGGAATTCCATTTATTTATTAACATATTGTGATAGTGAAGGATACTTGAGAGTATATCGTCCACCTTCTATTTTTCTTGTGTATGATCAATCAGATATTCAATGGATGCGAAAATTTATCGATCGTCAAGTCGAGATCGTATGTTTATTTAATAAGTTACAATAAACTTCGGCAGACAAATCATTATTCTATTATTAAATAAATACAATGATAACAAATTTATTAATTACAGATAAAAGACAAATTAAAAAATTCTAGAAATGATACTGAAAAATCTGAAAAAGAATTAGAAATTCAAGTTGATGATCCTGAAAGTGAAGACGAAGAGTACTTGTTCAGTGAAGTGAAGAAAAAAAAGTTAGATACATTGTCAGCTTCAGTTGAAGAGGCAAAGGATGTAAATAATTTATTTTTAATAATGATTCAAATAGTGTGATTATTCTTTATATTGATAATCGAATGAACATCATTGAAAATATGAACAAAATAAACTATTATTATAGGAAGAAGAAATATGTGAAGATGATCGTATAACGTCTGAATTTATGGAAGTTCAAACAGAGCTTTTAGATGCGTTAAAGGTGGAGGAAATGATGCTCGCAGAATTTAATTTGATAAATATTATTCAGGAAAGTAAATTAAAACGTGAAACACTAAGTAATTAATTGAAAAGAAATTAATTATTGAAATAAAATTACATTTAATTTATAACATATTATTTAATACAAATAAATTTTATAAAAAAACGTCAATAAAATTATTAAATCAGTCAGTATTTAAAATAAGACATACACCTTGAAGAATCCAATGAGAAGGATGTTCTTTTGTATCTAAATCTGCTTCAAACACTAACCCTACTCCCATAGCATTTCTTCTGTTTGATGTTGTGTATACTGGTGTTTTTAAAGTGTTCTGAAACATAATTTAAAATTATTTCAAAAATTGAAATACACGTATATTTTTGCACTTAAAATGTATAAAAACTTACTTGTAATTTCAATTTATAAGCTTCAATGGGTATTACATGCATGATTGGTAGTTCTTCTATAAGAACTCTGAGATGTGACCTTTTAAGGCAATGCTCATCTAAATCCCACCTTGCCCCTTCAAGATAAAGTCCACGTATATAATGACCCTAAATTATTTACAAATTAATAACTTGAAGTATCATGATTATATAATTAATGTTTAATAATATATTTTCAAAGAATTAAATACTTGTTCTGGGCTTTCTTCTACTTCCTCAGCTTTTCTAAATTTTGTTACTTTTGTATACATATGAGAATAATCCAGTGGCCAATTATTCTCTCTGCAAGTCATTTGTATTAACGCAACAAGATAAGTTTCTGGTATGTGAAGTCCTGATAACCACATAACTATTGGTTCATTTGATTCTGCCTATTCTCGCAGATGAAATTTCATAATTTTAAAATTAAATATTTCCATAACAATTTGTATTATAAACATCTTAATTGGTTTAAATATTGAAATTGTTGTACCCAATTTTTATACTGTTCAAATCTTTTCTGAAAATGATCTATCCAACCAGACAAAATCTTTTTAGTTGCAGGTGCTAATTTGGCCCACTCTGCTGGTAAAGTTCCATTGTATAGTGAAGCTTCAATTTCTTCTAAACTAAAATCCATACTTATTTCTCCAACAATTGCCTACGATTAGATGAAATTTATAATCAACTTTAAAGAATAACAACAAATATGAAACTTTAATGAACGTTAATAATGTGTAAATTTACTTTTCGTAAATTTATTAAAGTAGATCTTATGCAGTTGATCAATTTGTTGAATCTTTCTAGTTCTTGGAATAATACAATCATTGATGGCGTAATAATGACGCCACAATCTCTCTTCACTTTAATTAAATCAAATTCATCTGGTATTTTTCCTAAAATATCTTTAGCAACATTGTCGATGAATTCTTCTCTACTTATACTGGTATCACTTATTGCTGAATTGAAAAAATAGTTTTGTATTTTTTTTTATTTTTTTCATTAATTACTATATACATTTTTACGAACTGTTTACCTGTCTGTGGTTGCAACTCAATTAAAGTGGTCCAAAGTTCTTTTGTGGTTTGAGTGTAATATAAAATTTCAGCATTTGAATGAAGACCGAATACTTGCGGTGTGTTTACTAGTGGAAAAGATTCAATATATTCTAGATAAAAATTGAGATCTCCTTTCGGTGGTATAACATAATCTACAAATTTATCGCGATAAAAATGAAATGTTCTGAATGTGTCAAATAAGAAATCTCCAAAATATTCATTAACATAAACTTCAGATATTCTTCTATCATAATTATCAATAATTCTTCCTCCATACATCACCTTATTTTAAAATAAATATTGTTATTTAATTGTGATTACATTTATAAGAACGACAGAAAGATATTAACATACTTCAGCAATGAGATACTTTAAACTGCTCCATGGTATCCTGGTATCTTTTAAATTCCATGATTTAGTAAGATAAACATTGAGGATCGTAGTGCAAACATTAAAATCTGATTCATTGAAGTCATAAATTATATTCCATCCTATTTTATCATATTTTCGTCGCTCCTGTTATAATAATTAAACATTTTAAATTGTATTAAATTTATATAGAAGAATTGCAAATTAGAAATAAGCAAGAAGTATGAATTGTTATAATTCACTTGGACTACAGCATGATAAAAAGCAAGGACGTAAACTAAATCTTTATAAACTGGATGAGGACAGTCATCAAGTGTTTCTGGTTGCATTTTGAAGTATGTGTTTTTCATATTCAACTTTAAGCCATTTGGAGGTTCCGTTACAACTGAAATGTGATATTATGAATTCTTACATTGTTCAATTAATAAAACTTATTCTGATATATTTTATAAACCTTTGAATGATTGTTGTAATATTCCTATTGGGAAATTTGGAGTAGGATCTGTGGTAATCCAAAGACGAAAATCAGGATGTGGAGCTGCCATATCTTCCAAAATCTTTTCTAAGTTTTTAGTAAATGATAGCAGTAAATGGCAGTTTTGTAACATCAACCACTGTCCTCTTGCTATAGATATTTCTAATAAGGCTAAAGCTACCTACAAAATATAGGATTCATATGGGATAAATATGTAAAACTTTTAAAGATTTTTGTAGACCGATGCAGAATAAAAATTTCAAAGAACCTGTTCTTGACCTTGCCCAAGGGATAGATATTCAAATTTACCACCACTGAAACCACATCTATCAGCTAATCTCATTAATTCGGACGTAGGGTCCGAACCAGGGCTTAAAATAAAAACAACTGGCATCGTTGGTGTACTTTGATCGAAAATCATATCAAAACTGACATTAGGCGGTGTCACGAATTCTTCCCCCATGATGTTACTTATATAATTTATTATTCCGCGATATACACGGTCTACGCGAAAACATCTTAATAGCATTAGTTTTTCGAACGCCATAAGTGTTTCTGAATATTGGAAGGGCATTTCTACTGTTTCTGAATCGTCCGAATCGTACCACTAATATAAAAATTAATTTCTATTAAATTATATAATACTTTTATATTGATTTCATTATATTATATACTTACGCTTTTCCATTGTTCTCCTTGATATTGTAAATGATAAGGTAACTCAGAAAATTTATCTGGGAAGTCACTTGAAAGTTTTAAAACGTCTTCCCAGCCAGTTGAATGCAACCAATTTGTTGGGTTTAATTTCTCTGATTTCTCCAAGGAAATGTTACCTTTTATAAAGAAATCCAATTGTCCTTGTGTAACATTCCCTACACTTTCCTCCAGTTTAAAACAAATTTGAAAGGAGTATAATAATTTATGTTTTTCAAATAGCCCTGTGCATCCATAATCATAAACATTTTTGGTAAGAACGTTTATAATATTCTGTAATCTTTTCATTAAATCTTTATCCAATTTTGCTTTTCGCAATGAATACACAAAGACTTCCAAATAACTCTTTAAAGAGTACTGATACATTGGGTTCACATTCATCATATTTGCAAGTACGAAGAACAAGATTGCACCCCTTTTAGCTACTGGACGATAACTATTTCGCAGTGTGTTAATATCAGCAGTTGTGATTTCTCCAAGCTTGAGTTTAGTCGTAACTTCATTTGCACTTTTTTTTGTGTTTTCTAACGTTGATACAAGTTCTTCATTGTCTAACATATTTCCTTTATTAGATACAATCTCTATTAACAAATTGTCTTCCAGTTGCTGTAAGAGTCTTTTATTTTCACTGGTTTCAGATATGAGAGATTCTCGTAATTCTTCAGTGTCTGGTCTTTCAGTTTTTACAACAACTGACAGCAGTTGATCTTCTAAACCCTAAATTCAAATTACATTTGTATCATTACTGTTTTTTTTTTAAGTATAAATAAATATTTTTTGTATTTTAAAACATAATCTTACACTCGTTGTCACCATATAATTTATAACAATGGCTTTAGTATAAACTGAAGGATTAAAATTAGGATTGGACAATTTTGTTACAAGATATATTCGAAAGTTTGGATCATAATCGATATCTTTGTCTCCGAGTACAACAAAAGTTCGTCCAGCGACAGCTATAAATTTCAGATTTATATAATTTAGGTAGAATTCAAATCAAGAAATAGAAATAAAATATATAATAATTAAGATACTTAGAATGTTCTTCATTAAAATATTGTCCACGACTGGATCAATAAAGTCAACATCCCGAAACAATATAGGAAGGCCATATTTTATACATAACTCTAATTGCTTTATAAAATCTGAATCACTAAATGAAACAGTTTTTAATGTTTTATGTTCCTTTCTTTTAATCCATTTCAATGCTTGTTGTTGAGGATCTATACATAATGGAAATCTGGATGACTTTAAAGTTAGTATTCCATTTTGGACGGACAATTCATCAGGCGGTAATCCGTCGTCATTCCAGCTGTTAAATTTTATCATAAGTTAATTAATAATAAAATTATCTTTTAATTTAATTATGTTTAATTAAATTAGTATTGATACAGTTCGATATTACTGACCTACTAATCTCAACATCATTACTTAATTCAGTTTCTATTTTAAACGGTTGAATAAGTGGAATATTCCTTCGTAATATGTCATTTTGCCAATCATTGTATATCATTTGATTTCGGAACTCGTAAGAAAATGGACCACAGTAAGTTAAAAATCCAGCACAAAGAAGGCAAGTGCCATAAATTTTGTTAATATTTTTTTTCAGATCTTCAGATTCAGCTTTCCATCTGACATTTTCTGACGACAATCCACTTATTAATTTATCTGCTGCAATAAGTCTTTTGTGTAATAAATCGGTTTCATCTTGCAAGCGTTGTCGGTCCGCTATTGCACTTGAATATTTTGCGTTTAAACCGTTTAGTAAATTTTCTAATTTTTGTAATTCTTTCTCCTCCTTTTCTAGAGCATCTCGAGCTTTGTCAGCTTCATTTTCCAATATCCTTACTCTATCCATTTTTGGTTTTACCTGAAAAATATTTATTTATTTATTTATTTATTTATTTATTTTTGTAAATTAGATCTGAATTTATGTATAGATTAATATATTTTATTATATAAGTATATTAATTACAATTTTATAAACAGCACAATAATCCAAAACTGCGAGCAAAAATGTATATAAACCATATCCAGCTTTACTAATTGATTGCATTTGATCAAGTTTTTTAGAACTTTCAAGATAACTTTTAACCATTTGCTGTTGTTTCTGTGTAATTAAATCGCAGTTGATGGTTTGTAAGGTTCTTAAAAAATTCGGATCACTCATTACACCCTTGGCCCCTTTCCAGGAAATGTCTTTTACACCAAGTATAATAGCAATGCTTTCACAAACAATCTTCACTGGTTTTGGGGGTGTTGCAAAAGATCTACAGTCATGTCATAATTAGTCGCAGAATCAATGATTTCTTTACTTATATAATTATTAATTGAAAACAATAATTGATACCTAATTTCTGTAATATCTGCTTTCTCCAAATTTTCAAGAGCCAAACGGGCAGCATCTAAAGCTGGCTGTGCTACTGATAATGCCTCTTTAGCTTCAGCAGATTCTTCACTTATTATTTTATTTTTTTCTTCAACTGCTTGTCTTCTCTCCATACTCACAGATTTCTTTTTCATTGCTATTTCTGTACTTTCTTGGATTGAATTTAATAAAATTTCACAGTTGTTCGTTTGTTCTGCAATTTTTACTTTTTGAACATCAAGCATTTTATTTAGTTCTACTAGAGTTACGGAAGCTTCCGCAATTTTACTTAAACCTGAAACATGTTAATTTGGTATACATTTCTTATGAGAATCATTAGTTACATTTTATTAACTTATTTCAATCACCTCCAACTAAACGTTCTATTTGGGCATTAATATACTCCTTTTTTTCAATTATTAGACGTAAATACGTATTGATAAAATCAAGATAATGTTTTGGAGTTACGTAATTTTTTCGACGTAGTTTCATTACAAATTCTGCAGAATAGTTATTAATTGACATATGAACGTACATAACGTGATGTATAATATTCTTTTGATATTCTGCTGGCATTGCTGGATGCTAAAAATGTTATTAGATTTATTAATTTATTTTGAAAAAAAAAATGATAAATTTATAAATCCTTACATCGCCCATGAAGAATTCAGCAACGGTTATCAATGCTTCTTTTGGCCATGGAAAAATCCAATCTATCGTGGTACTATTAACTAAACCAGGATAACTACGACATCGTGTACGTAAAATGTCACCCGCTGGGCTCATTGACAGAGCAACTTTTATGTTCGCTGTACTTGTTTTTGTAAAATATGACCATATACTTTCTCTGCAATTTATGTTGCTTACTATAAAATATGTTTTTATATTGAATATTTTTTATTAAATGTAACATTAATATTAATTTACTTTGCAACATTATATCCCGCAGCAACAGCAGCCTGTCTACAGCTTGATATAATTTCTTCTTTTTCATCATCAGCAAATAAAGCCGGTACCATTCCCGTCATAAGAATGTTATTAATAGTCTCTAAGAAAATTTCATCTACTATGTGAGAATCAGTAAATAAAAAGACCATATTTTTCTTTTCGACTCCAGTCAATTTATAAAGTTCTTTTACATCTTCGCGAAAAGAATGTTTGTTGTAACCCCTGCTAAGTTTTATTTCAAATATCTGACAGCCTGCTGCAAAAGAAGCCAATCTAATCGCAGACTGTTTTCCACTACCATTCATTCCAATAACTAGCACGTGTCCTTTATGCATTCTGAGAGTGCGATGGATTCTTGTCAAATGTTCCAAGGCATCCTTGAAAAGAACCATGTTGATTTTTGTGTATTGGGTATTATATTCTTCAAGGACCTAACGATCAATTCATTTTTGTTATAAAATAATATTGTTTCTCATTGATTTTGTTATTTATCTTCATAGAAAAGTTTATTAAACTACCTCTGTTAAAATTCCATAAATAGTTTCATAATCAAAGAAATCTTCATACGATCTTTTTTCAGTATCATCGAGTGCATTTTTATAATCACCAAATAATAATGGTTCTCTCAAAACGAATTCCACAATATCAGGATTTTCGTTCCACTTTTCCTCTACTGCTTTAGTTATATGATTATTAACAGTAGCAATATCCTTAAATTTTATAATTAAAATGTATCACGTATGTTTTATCTTTTATTAAGTATACATTTTTTATAGAATTCATTACTTCATTATTGTTGAACCTATCGCATATAACTCTTGTAAATTCATTTCTCCATAATCGAATAAACTGATGCTCCGTTTGATATAATTGTGGCTCGCTTTGTAAAATTCCTGCAAGAATTCTAGACAAGTCTCGCATATTAAATAAATAATGAAATTTTAAAGGGGTAGGTGGTAATTCGACGGTAACAATCTAAAATATTTTTATTTTAGAAATTATTATAATCATTATATAATAATAATAATAATAATTTTGATTAAAATATTTCAACCTTATAAAGATCAAGTGTAACTTCAATAATGTTAGCGGTTAATTCTTGAATATTTTCATTGAATATTTCTAAATGTGAAGATAAAATACTCTTGTAAATATAATAAAGCGTTTCATCAGCTGGAAATATTACATTGTAAACAGTGAATAATGAAATGAATCGCGAGTCAATCACATTTCTGCCTCCACCAGCTTTTCCCATAGACGCCATATAAGCTAAATAATAACCAGCATAATACGTTGAATCAAATAATAATAAGCAATAATTTAATACATATATATATAACAACGTTACGTACAAATTTCTATCATTTTTTTCCAGTTCAAATCCTTTCCTCTATCATAAAAACCTCCCTTTTCAATAAGCAGCTTCAATAAAGCTATTGGCTGTTGCGTGCCATAAGTATCTACTAATGGCATATTCATGTCATCTATAAAAATAATGAGACGTTTTCCAGGAGGTGGACCATAAATGTTTCTTGTCCTTTTGTCCACAACAGATTCAATATTTCTCTGTACATCCATGGACGATGTTTGCGATGAAAAGTTTATAAGCAACTTATTCTGAAAATCAAGTCTATTTGAATCACTTCTATTTGAATATTTCTTTCTTTTATTTGATTATATGGTAGTTGCTAACAAATTTGTCTGTGGGAAGATTCCGCAAAAGCTCTTGGATAACGGCAGTTTTGGATGTCCCAGTTTCACCAACGAGAACGACTGGTTTATGTAAATTATTCATTAATGTTAAAAACCATGTTGTTCGCATTGTGTCTACAGTTGGCACTAGGATGTCACTAAAATATTTGCTCCTGTCGTGAATGTATTCTGGAACCAATTGCAACCACGGTATCCACTCTTCTTTTGACAAATCCAAAATATAGTGAAATAACGTTGAATACCTTATGGGTATATATCCTACAATAATTCAAAATGCTTTTTATGTTATAACATTCTTTTTCATACAAGAATTTTTGAAATGGATTATGTCATACTAATTGTAGCCAATTTGTCAGGAGAATCTTCAACCAACATCAACCCTGATATTTTTTTCATAAAATCATCAAATTCTGGTCTTGATTCAACAATCAATGCTGCCCCAAAAGAACAATAACAAGCCTGTATATACACGGCTTCCAGAATCTCAAATAATTTATTGATAGAACTTTGTGATGTTTCTTCACTTTCTAAATCGTCAATCTCGCTTTCGATAGGATATAGTGCGTCTATCACATGACATAACTGTGCCGTCTAAATTATTATTTTTAAAAATATTTCTTTGACATATTTGTTATTTAATAATTAATGCTCATTTAAAGTAAAATTATACCATATTCAAAGCAGTTTGAGGTAGAATCAAATCTAAAGGTTTAACGCGTTGCAATCCTATTATGCCTTCTATAATCAAATTTAAAACTCCGTTTACATATTTATTACTCAATTGAGTAAGAATTTTTCTTTCTATTTCCGGTCTGCTGTTTATCCATTTATTCATGTATGGTTGGTAACCCAAGTTCCTTGGATCTATATAGACCATGCCAGCTCTTGAAATAGTAGCTGGTGAAGCATATTGTAAATCTCCCACCTAATAGATTTCAAATTATTTTTACATAATTTATATAAAAAAGCTCAGTATTATTTTTAAAAAGATTAATATTTAAACTTTGTACCTCAAACATTAAACTACAATGGTTTTGTAATTTTATTCTTTCTTGATTAGCTAGAGTTAGCAATTTATTGTCATCCATTACAGAATTCATATTTTCTATCCATAATGCATCAACATCCCCATCAAATAAAATATATTTCAACTTGAAACTTTCACCTGGTTCAAATGGTTTATTAATTTTTCGAAATATATTGCTTAACAGGCCATCATTCCAGTCTCTTGTTAAAGGATCTAATATTCCGTAAAGTTCTATTACAGTACAAGCCTGAAAGATTATTTCGAACAAATTAAATTAGTTCTTTTTTTTTTTAACAGAAACAATTAAAAATCACCTTTGGATTTAAGGTATAAAGTTTAGTAGGTTTATTTAAATATGTTTGCGCTCTACAAAGGGTTTCAATGACCACAGTTTTTCCGCCCCCAGTTGGACCAACGACCATGACTGAGTGACGAGTCATCATCACTTCATACAGCTGAACAACTTTATCCACCTAATATGATACATTTTATCAACAATAGATAAAACAAACAAAGCCAAACAAACACTTTCTGTATATAATAATTTAAATAGTATACCTGCTCTCGAGTGACTACATAATTATAATCCAAAAGTGCTTTTTCAACAGCAGCGGTAAATTCAGGATATTCCATTTGAGGGCATTCCAAACTGGGGAATAAATCTTTTATAAGCCCCAAGAATAATGGTACATCGTCGTAAACGAATTTTGGTAAATTCATATCTCTTAAAGCTCTCATAAGAACAACATTTTCAGGCAAATCTTTTGAAGTCCTTTTTAAGTTTCCAGCCATGTTAAGAACAGATTTTAGTGCTCGTAATCCAAAATCATAATGCGTTTGTTTGCTCAGTTGTTCATTGGCTAATTTATAAAGTGCGGTCATTTTTTTGGCTAGATAATGAGCTGTTAAGAATCCTGCACTAAAAAGCTTTATTTCACATATAAGTTCATTGTCAGGAACGATACAAACAACAGGTCTAAATAAAGCTTTAATGGATTCTGGTAGCTCAGTACGGCCTGCATATCCTGGATTCATAGTGATAAATATTCCAACCTTTGAATCCAATACAATATCTTGTCCCTCGAACTATTACAGAAGAAAATTGTTAATTTTCAAAATTACACAGGCTTATGTGTTACACTGAGAAAAATTCTTAACAAAAATTCATATAATTTTTGTTAAGTCCGAGACTAGAATATTAATTAGTAATACTTTCGATATATTTACTATACTTAACATAAGAAAAACATGTATGATAATTTGACACAAAATATTATAAATATAGCTTTAATATACAAAAATGACAGGATATCCTATGACTACTCAATTGGTATAGTAATTATTATGAAAGTTTTAATATATATTCTGACAACATTTTTCTCCGTGTATAAAATGTTGCTTTGATGGAAGTATGATCTTACAGTGAACAAATTTAATTTCAATTGAAGAGCTGATCTGATAGTTTGTAATTGTGTAGAGATTACAGATAAAACAGATAAATCAATTCGATTGAATTCATCAAAACAGCCCCATGCCCCACACTGTGCAAGTCCACCTAAAGTCCTTCCAATTGCAACGTAATCCATTCCTTCACCACAATTTGTTACGATGCATAAAAGTCCTAGGGCTTTTGCTAAATCTTTAACAGTTTCGGTTTTTCCAGTTCCTGCTGGACCTTTTTATCAACCCGATTAAAATGATTCATGTAATTTATTTTACTCTAATATTTTTAATTGAATAAATTGCATTACAAATACAAAATATATATATTCAATACAATATACAACCTGCAGGAGCTCCTCCCAAATGCATTGATAATGCTTGGGTAAGAGTTAAATATATTCTATCAGTCAATGGTGTCACTACTAATCTTCCATTCAAACCCATATATTCATAACCATATTCAAAAGATCCCGTACATTGATTCATCCAAACATTATCTAACTGTCGAATCCAGTAAAACCTGTTGAAAGACAAATATATTATGATTTAAATTGATTTAAATTAGTAAGTAATGTTTTTACATTATTATACCTAAGCTGGCTTTCCCATTCAAATTCCATTGCATCCATTATACTATATCGTACAAAAGAATCGACAATGTCTCTGATATGAACGTCAATTGTCAGGACTGTATCTATTTTTTTCCTATCATTATTGGACAATGTATCGCCACCCATCAATGTCACCAACTCGTTCAATCTTTTATTTAGATCTTGCAAATACTTAAGTATAAAATAAAAAATAAAATATAAAACATATATAAAAATAATTTTTCAATAAATTGATTACGTAAAATTAAACCTCTATCATAGCTCTTTTTTCCCCATTGGCTATCTTTTCAAAAACATCTTCAACTTCAGCAGTCCACCATATCTGATTTGAAACAAGAACTACCATACCTTGAAAATCCATCATCCAATTTGTACGTGGTCTTTTTATCTAATGATGAACATTTATGTTTATAAGTACATATAAGTCTTACGGATAAACTATATATATTTTTTATTTACTTTTCCATAATTATAAATAGCTTTTTTCGTTATTAGTCTATTTGATTTTTGCATCTCCAATAAAGTCTCCAGCATCCACTTTTCAATTTTTTCCTCAGTTTTCACAGGTGTTACAAATTCCATAATTTCACCTTCTGCAGAGATCATTGCGCTTGCAACTAGGTGATCTTCACTATCCAAATTTAATCTAATCTTATCTAGGTTGTCAAACATTTTTCCAATATGTTGTTGAATAACTGAAGGTTCACTGTTCCCTAGAATTCCCAATAATTCTTCATCACTTAAGAAATTAAATCTTGGGAATGCAATACGTTTTCTATTTAAATACTCAATTAAGGATTTTTGACATTTTTCCAAGCCATTGATAAGACTTTCGAATTCATCCTTTCGTCCTATAATAATTCGTCATATAATAAAAATAATTATTATTTTAATTAATAAATAATTTTTTGTTTTAATATTAGTAGAGAAAAAACGACCTTGTATGGAACAGCATTTTAATACATTCAAGTTTCTTGCCGTTTCGATCATGATATTTTTATATTGTCTGTCTATGTCATCAAATTTAGCAGCTTCTTCAGGAAGCTGTATTTTAATATCACTGTCCACAAATATGCCTTCTAGATACATCCATTTTGTTTGCAACTGTATCCAAACTGTAAGTACTTCAGATATGACTTGCATAAACTTTTCCCATTTTTGAACAGTTGCTAAGAAAGGACCAATAAATTGTGATGCTGCTATGCTTTGCATGTTCAACATATTGTCTTCCAAAATTTGATTTATTTCATCAACTGGACCAAGCTTGTAACCACGATCTTCATTTCCTAATTTTTGAAATCATGTGTAAAAAATTTATCACATAAATAATTTATGTTAATAAACAAATAAATGGACCAACGCCTACACTGAAAAAAAAGATGTGTACTGAGAACTATAATACGGAGGGTTCAGTATTTTTAATTGCTCTTATTATTTATTGAATTATTATAATAAGAGTTAAGAATATTATACAAAAATAATAATAATTTAAAAAAATTATCTGGTAACGGTCTGGCAAGTGCTTCGAAAGACTGTCTGGCAAGTGTCTGGCGTGTATCTGGCAACTTCTTCACAAGAATTTGGCAAGTGTCTGATTGAAAAGGCATCTGGCAGAAATCTGTAAAGCGTTTGGATATGAGCAAAATTAAAATGTTTGTCAAATGCTCCGCTGGATGCTTGCCAGATGCTCGCCAACTTGTTGCCATACACTTGCCAATCGCTTTGCCAGACACTTGCCAGATACGTACCAGACGTAGTTTTTCCACGCGGAAAATCAAATAATAGATATCAACCCGCGTGGAAAAAAAACGTCTGGCATTTAATCGTATCCAGACGCCTGCCAGACTCTTGCCAGGCGCTTGCCAGACGTTGCCAAAAGGTTTCATCTGGCAAGCATCTGGTAAGCATTTGGCAGGCGT
>JABFQA010000674.1:0-17705 GCA_022817065.1 Probaryconus sp. ZL-2020 | reverse complement strand
CAGAAAGAAAGTTTTACCCACATAAAAAACCAAAACAAAAAAAAAAAAAAAAAAAAGATGAAGTCATACACTAAATATAATTTTGCCACAATTATGCAGTGTCGCAGCCAAATGTACGAACTATCGACTGGAAGTAATTGCAATCATCCGATTTCTGAACGAAGAAACGCCTTTTAGAATTTAATTGCATTCAGAAATGTTTCTTTTGTGAAACAATTGGTCTTTTTGTCGAGGAACTCAATGTATTTAAGTCAAAAAATGATTATTAAGAAAAAAAAGAAAATTTTTTTTTTCAAGTAGGAATTGAACTCGTTATTGTCAAGAATTTGTAAAGATGAACTGGTGCACGAACTGAAATGCTGTTCAGTCCTCTTGATTCCAAAAGTTATTATTCTTTTCATTTGATTAAGTGTCTGCTTCTGTTCTATAAATATATTTATACTAATAGACTTATATTTATACTAATAAATATATATTTATAAATATATTTATACTAAAAATCAACATTATTGTAACATTAAACGTACGTTAAGGGTTCATACGATTATAGTTAAATTAGTGTTAATTCAATCGGTTATTATTGTTTAAATGATTGTATTGTTGTTTTGTAACAACACGTTCATTTAGCGAATGCATTAATGTTGATTCAATGTTGGATTAATCCTAAGCTTCACATAACATCAATTTAAATTAAAGTAGTCCTTTTTCAATGTTACAAATAACAAAGTTCTGAATGTAAATTCCATTTTTCCAATTAAAGTTTGATCAAACCAATGATTACGCCCTTAAAAGTTTTCACGTGGAGTGAAGAAAGTGAACACGTCAAGAAAGAATGGCGAAGAGAAAACTGTTGATTTAACACGAAGCTGACATTATTTCGCTTGGACTCGACAATATTAATGAATTAATTGATTTAATTTTTTTGAATTTAATGACTTTTTCAACTGAGCTTGTAAAAATAATATTGAACATGTTTTTTGGAACAGAGCACGAATTTGAACCTGGCCAATGTTGCCGTATGTTCGCGCGGAATAGAAAGTCGAGATATCGATCTGTTTCAGAGTCCCCTTCGTAAAAGCTCGTCTCGTCAGGGTCGTGCCTATTTTACCAATAATGATGTGTTAGAACGTCCTCTGTCATAAGGATTATCTTTCAAGCTTTTACTTCAAATTTTTTTCTTGATTTTTTTTTTTTTTTTCATTACGACGTTTCATTCTTGATGAAATTACCACGTTACAAAAATGACAATTACAAATTTTCATTGACCATTTCTGCAGATTCTTTGGTAAAGTTCATTGTTAATGATCCTCACATAAAGATCGCTTTAAAAAACTTGGTATCCTTATTGTCATTATCATCGTGTAAGTGTTGTTGATGAAACTATAAGCTCAACGTCAAAGGAAAATTTAAACACGATTATTAAGTTGAGACTGAGTTATTAAAAATATGTTTCCAGTATCTCTATAATTGTGAATTTGAGACGTCGTGATCCGCGCCCTTCGGAAATTACATAGCAGATATAATGTAAAATGTAAGCGGAGATGGGTTCCGTCGTGCCAGGTAGAAGGAAGCGACTGCTCTACGTGGCGGAAACGACGACAGTAATTTGGGAATGTCCAATTGGCACGAAACGCTTCAGAGTCGTTCATCTTCCTGAAATTGGGACATGCTATCCGAAAGATTTTTTCAATCTCAAACAAAAAAAAACAACTTTTTAAAACCCCCGTATCTTTGCCAAGAGATAAAAATTATCCTACGTTCATTAATTTTATTCTCAAAAAGCGTGTCAGGATTCTACGATAATTCTTACAATGAAAATATTTAAATGAAGAAGAAGGAAGAAGAATTAATTTTTGAATAAGTAAAATATTTCAAGGATTGTATTAAAAGTTTAAAATTCAACCTTTGAAAATCCTTTTTCCTTTTTTTTTTCTTCTAAATCTAATTCCCCGGTCATACTGAGAGAACTCTGAGTCTGATTTTAACCCAAGCGAACGACGAGTGGAAAAGTTTCAGAGACCTCGTGACGGTAAGTCATCGTTGCAAAATAAAATAAATCTAAAATAAAGGCGAAAGAAAATAAAAAGAAATAAAGATTTGAGCGCGTTAAAAAAATGGTTGGAAAAAATCAAAGGAAATTTGTCGTTTGTTACGTGCGATTTCGCTATCGTCGATGATCGCGATTTCGTGGCGTTATCTTGAATAAGGGGGTTCTGTGTAATATACGAAGAGTCGGCGATAGCGCGCCGAGTAGAACGTAGATAGCGTTAATGCGGCAGCGGCGGCTCGACCGCTTACAGCTAAATATATCTTTTTCTCTAGAGCTGCTCAAGGTCAGAGGCTCGGATTGGCCGACGATAAAACGGAGCTCGGAGTTTGCGCCGCCGCCTGATGCTGCCCTTCTCTCCGTCCGTTCTACCATCCGTGCAATCTATGTTCTAAAGTCCATGCGCCTCGTTTATTCCCAACATTATTAGACCTGCCAGGTTGCCTCACCTGACATTCTTTTTTCCTCGCATTTCGAACAGAATTATCTTTTTTTTTTTTTTTTTTCGTTTCCTCTCTGACACTTCGATAAATAAATTTCATCGTGTTATTATCAAAAATCAAATATTATATTTTTCAGAACGATCTTTAAGTTTGTTAAACATTACTTCGATGAGTGTATTTTCATAAGATGTTGAGAACAAGAGAAATTACGTACAGTTGAAAAGATTGAAAGTATATTGAATAATGTTGACACTTGATGACTCAATTTTTGATTAAAAAACGATTAAAGATTCGAAAGTCATCAATATTAATATCTACTTGAAATTCTTATTCATTCTGTTTTAAGTGTATTGATGAGCTCGAAAGCTTTTGAATAGTCTTTGTTCTCCATTGGCCTATTTATTTATAAGGCGTTTAGAATTATCATGCGATTTCAGTTGACTGAAACGCGTGTCGCAGAGGTCATGTTTATACCACTGATTATCTATCTCTTCAAGAATTACTAAACGCTAGTCAACGCTGAAAATTTTTGTTTCAACTCTACGAGTTTCAACATCAAAGTCATCAGGTTCTTTGAATAGTAAGTTACATCCATATGTTCGTACACGTGTGGGATTAAACGTTGAGTCATTCTATGCGCGTTCCATAGGTTGAGAAGTTGTTTCTCTTCTTGCTTCGAAAGGAGTTGCAGAGTTTCTAAGAAATATTCTTCGCTTTATCAACATTTAAATAGGGATGAATGTTTCCTTTTATAATTTTTTTTTTCTCGAATATCGTATTGATTTATTCAAGATTTGAAAAATAAAATTATTAACAAATCTCAAATGTTTAATTTTTTTTTTTTATCAATAAAGCATATTTCTATATTTAAAAAACGTTTCTTTAGCATTCCCATTTGTTTATTTTAGTTGAAGTTATTTTAACTTCAACTAAAATAAACAACATCTATTAGAAAAATACTACAATAGGAATAAAAATAGGCAAATTGTAAATGAGTGCTGCAGATATTTGTCACAAATATCCAATACAGTTGTCCACAATTTGCCGCAAGAGATAGTTGTACCAATTATCTTTCAATTCGGTAAACTTTGATTTTTATGATTGTATAAATTAAGCGTTACACAAAGTAATTGCAATTTTATTATCACTTATTTGTACAAACGTATATAGCAATTAATAATATTACTCATTTATTTTAAAGTTTATTGCGCAATGTAATTTTTCATACGTTAATTAATCGCTAATATGAACAATGTTCTATCGGTACATATTGTTTTGGTTTAGTAATAATTACAACATAATTCAAATTCACCGTTAATTATTTATTTAAAAAAGAAGTTTTTAATTTTATTGCGAAGAAAAAAAAATTTATAGATCGTAAATCTATGAATAAATTTTACGTATCCATTTTCATAGGGGTAAGCTAAATTTGACTGGAAAAAACTCGATTGTGCGAATGGTTTGTGCGAAAAATGCATTGACCTGCGTGTGATTTCTTCTTTATCTCTCTCGCTATCTCTCTCAGTCTTTCTTTTTTTTTTTTTTTTTTGCTATAGATACACTTAGTAGATTACATGGCCGGAGCCACGTGCGTCGAGGTTATTGCGATTCCGTGTATTGCACGCGCACTTCCGGGTAGCGCGTAGAAACGAAGAGTGTGACCTGTTGCTGCCGGGGGGTAATTAACGTTTCGTGGGCCACCACCCCGCATAAGCTTATTCGCAAAGAACAATTATTACTCCCGTTTAATTGGAATCTAATCATTGTTCACGTTGCTCTCCTCTATCCCTCGACTCAACTTTACTTTCAATATTTAATCTCTTCAATTTTCTTGTCATCAATCTTAACGCAATGTATCATTTAGAAATAATTACTGCTTCGAGAAAAGAAATTCAAAAGTAAAACTCCAGAATTTTGCAGACTCATTATTGATTCAAAAGATTATCAGTTGTCATTTTTGTCAAGAATGTCTCGCTGGTTAAAGACCAAAAAAAAATGTTAATTCACACGAAAAATCAATTTTCCATTCCTCGTAAATGATTTTATATGTAATGTAAAATTGTGTTCTTTGAAAATGAATAACTGTTTTTTTTTCTTTTTTTTTTTTTTTTGTGGCGGGAGCCGCGTTCCAAGTGGCGGCAGTAAAAGTATACGGCGTTAACTTTTACGGCGGAAACGAGATGTGGACTCTGTGTGTGCAGAGTGAGTCCAGAAGAAGGGGGCCCCCGGTTTTCCACGCTGCTTGTCCGCCTCCCCCAGGCCATTCGAGCGGACAAGCATGAGGCAGCAACAGCAACAGCAGCAGCAGCAGCAGCAGGCGGCCATAAGCCCCGCAGCATGGCCGTGCCGTGCCGTGCCGAGCCATGCGCTGCTCACCGTTATATTCCTCGACCAAAGTCATTCCGAGCCCCCTCCTTTTGCCATCGCCATCGTTCCGTGCCCCCTATACAAAGAAGCCCTCGCGTCTCTGCCAAGCGAACACCGCTTGAAATTTAACCCCGCTTCGCTTGCCTTCGTTATACGATTATAAGAGAACATACGCTCTCAGGGTTGCCAAACCTGGCACGTTCGAAGGGGCCACGATTCTTGTCCGACGAAAAAACATTTTACACGGCACAATGGGAGACACAATTTTTCTCCATCATTTAGATGGTACCTCTTCTTTGGGGATTTCAAAAAAGGAATTTCGAGAATTCTTTTATTGAGATTATTGATATTCGCGTTGATGGTGATGGATGGATTTATTATGATTTACACGAAGAGAACAGTTCAATTGAATAGTCGTTGATATCATTAATTTGAGTAATTCTGTTGTTTTAAATTAGAACCAGAATGATTTTTAAGTACTTCTTAAAAATGCATTACAATTGACGTGTTCTGACGAGTGAAGCGATTATTACGTTTTAAAAGTAATTATTGCTTGAAAAAGATTACAGCAGATGGTTAGGAAACGACCTTTCGGGGCAATTTAAAATTGGCCTAATGCACGAAATGGGAGGTGACAAATTACAGCGTATCGAGTTCTGGTCCCATGAGGGGTGCAGGATTTTATTTTACTTTTTTATCCATTTTTTTTCCTTTTTAAACTACACTTCCGTATTCTTGTGGATTTTGTATCTTTCTTTTTTTTTCATCTATCCCCAACGTACAAAGAAACAAATACAAAATTGTATTGAAAAACGTACAATAACATTCTAAATTCCCAAATGAAATTTAAAACATTTGATATCCTCCAAAAAGATAACATTTTCAGTAAACAATAAAATGTACAAATACAAAGATTTGGTTATTTAACGAATAGATTCAATACAATAAATCTTGTATTCTAGAAGTACGGTCTCTAATGCCAAAAACGAGCGTGTTTTCATTGGATGTCGGTTGTCGAAAATTACTGTATACAATGTTTACAGCGTTGACGTTTACAGTGTAGATTTTAGGGGCCTTCAAACACAGGGTCCACATTGTTTTGTGAGTTTGCACGTGCGCACCTTAACGTGCCGAATTACAACTACAGTACAGGTATCGGTCGTAGGAACAGAACTCGAAATACCAAGGGATTAGGTACGGGTACAAGGTGCACTCGACCGAAACACCGGTTTCTCGGAGCTATGAAATTTCGTTTTTCAACATAAACCTTTCTAACTCCCGCACTAACGCTCGACAATATAACTTTCGGCTCATAATTTATATCGAAACTTTCATCGCGTTACAAAAAAAATGAAATCGGTCTACAATTTCTCTCTCTGTTTTTAAATTTTTAGTTTTTAAATAATAAACAATACAAATTCCTTTTCCAAAATTTGTACTGAATGCTGAATTATGAAAATAGAAGATAAATGCTGGGATCTTTAATTACGTCATCCAATTTATTAAGGTAAGGTACTCTATGACTGAATAAACAAGGTCAATGTCTTAAATCCAGACAATTGCATTCAGTGAAAAACGTTATGCAACAATAATTAATAGAACATCCTTTAATCGATCGAAAATAATCTTTTAACACTGTTATCAATACTCCAGCAAAAAGAATTTCCTCAATTAATCCATCAAAAAAAAAAAAAAAACTCAAAGACAATAATAAAAAGCATGAAAAACGGTTTATCAACTTTATTCTGCCATCTCGATTAATCTTCCATAATTGTATTTCGTTTCCCGAGAGCGTTATTTCCGTTAGAATCATATTTCTGTGCGCAACGTTCTCTCGAGTGAATTTCAAACGGGACACCCTGTATAAATTCATTCTCAGAAGAGATATGAATTTCTCATAACTAAAAATATCGTGGGAGAGAAAATAAAAAAGAAATTCTAATAAGAAATAAAGAGAAAAAAAAAAGGGAAAGAAAATACATTAACCAATATCGCAGAGGCAAAAAAAAAAAAAAAAAAGAGGAGCAAGAGAGAAAGGGAGCTTTTTATAACGAGCTCGGCAAAATGGAGTTCGGTGCGTTTCGTGCTTGGCGCAGAGAACGACGTTGTGGAAAGTTAGCAAAGCGGTGGTGCGTTGTATATACAGCACAGGCAACCAGCATAGAAGCGAGCCGAACGAGCGAACGCTCGGTCGGCACTTTCTACCGGTACAACGTCGGCAGCGGATCGAGCGGCGTTGGTAGTATTGGTGCCTACTGTGTGCTATTGCGCGATAGTGGGCAGGACGCAGCAGAACTCTCACAAGAGCACACAGAGCCAGAGCCAACCACCACTAACTCGAGGCTGCTGCTGCCTCGACCACAGCCGCATTCTGACGCTTGCGTTTGTGTGCGCAAGCAAAGCGCCAACTACCTATATATATATATAAATTCATATATATTTCTCACCGAGAGTTCGTGCTGGGTCTTTTTTCTTCTTCCTCTTCTTTCCTACTCTTTTTCTTTCATATATATTTGAGTATATATACATATATATATATATTATATATAAGTGCACACGCAACATTAATATCGAAAATATGACGGTAATTTTTTATGCAGAATTTTTTTTTTTGTTAACTGGATGAAATTTAGAAATATTTATTTTGCCATTTTCTCCCAACCCTCACTTTTTTCCCATCCGCTCCCACCGTGTTCGGTAGATTACCGGCGTTCGTTATTTCCATCAAAAGTAATTTGATGAAAATATGAAGGTTATTTTTTTCGAGCCGTAAAATGAAGAACGTTGAAATGGGGTTGTATTTGCGAGATTTATTTTTGGATGAAAAAAAAAAAACTATGATTTTTTTCTTGTTTCAGTTTCATGGATTTAAGGGTTCTAAAGGTTCTAAACCGTCAGTATTCTGTCTCCCTTTTTTTCATCATTTTCGTGTGATTTGCGATTTATATCACGAGAATTTTATTAAAATATGGATATTTAAAATGTTTTGTAATGAATATGTAGTACAAGGTAACCTAGGCATTCTACACGGTAATGTATACACAGTACGTAACAATGCATCCATAATATATAATAATGTACAGAGATGCTGAGATAGATACTATAAACTATTTTTTAAGATCCTTAATTTTGAAATTGAAACTTCCTATATACTTTGAGGACAGAATCACAATTTTAAGTGAACATTTTACGAAAATCTACTTTTTGGATGTACCTGAAAAACAGTACATTTTTGACAATTTCAAGTTTAAAAAATGAGATCGATTACATGTATTGTTGAAGAAGTCAATGAATTGTGAAGAATTGCACAAATGATAATAGTTTGTTGTATATTGTATCCAGCGTTATAGTTTGAGGCTGAATGACACAAATAAAACTTGTAAGTGAAATACTGCCGAGACAAGGACGGCAAAAACAAACGTATTGTATTTTTCTCTAGGGTTAAGTATCTCTGTTTTGTCAATGAATTTGTCTCTATTAACTGGCACCAATGATTACTAATCAACCACAATCTCAATCGATCGCAGACAATATAAAACACTCATGATGGTTTAGTCATGATTATTATCACTATTTATCAATATTCAATTAATATAAATTAATTAATTCAAATCAATAATTGCGAACTATTATCAATAAACTTTAGAATATTTTTCTTTTTTTTTTTTTGGATTCCTTAAAACGTCTATCAAACTTTAACTTCCTAAAGTATTATTTCTATTTTTGTATTACAAAACATTTTTTCAGTGTTTAAAAAAAAACGTGATATCTTGACATTTTGAACGCGACATTTTTCCGCAGTGACAGAAATCATCAAACCGATATTTATACGATATCAAATGTCATCTTTCCTGATATCTCAATGAAACCGACTCCTAATGTTGTCGTACAAGTTTCGTGTTCCGGTTTTCCTTCCACAAATATAGTGCAGAGGAGCGAAATGTAATAATTCATTACGTTTAAACAGAAATGTTTTCGTGTAAAGTTTCAGAATTTTCGTGTTCAGAACTAAGCGTGACATCTTTAAAATGAAATGTTTTGACTAAGGATGCAGCATACCGCGTTTCATCGCTCTTTCTAAGAATGATAACAAGTAAAAACGTGAAATATACTGCTATTGAAGATTAAATTTTTGTGGAAAAGTAACAAAATTGAAAACCAAGTCGAAGACTATTAGCAAATTTGTCCTGCGGAACTCAGCCTAGATAGGGCAATATCAAATTCTGTCGGCCATCTTAAAAAATTCGCCATGACAGTTCATCGGCCATGACAGTTCATCGGCCATGACTTAAAGCATCATAGAAGCTTGGCGAATCGTATAAAAATTCTTCCTTCACCTCGCAGCGTTAAACATTTTCCGTTATGAATCGCTGTGGAGCTTTTATCCAGGTCGCGCGTGGATCGCCTTAGCGAAGATTGTAAAAACATCAAGGCGCCTTATAATAAACCAGGCGGTCACGTATGTGTCGCAAAAACAAAGGTGTCCTGAGATGGTCGCGGCTGGGCGCAGGACACGCGTATATAAAAAATGGCTAGGGAAATAAATACGTTGTTGTTTTCATGAATCATTAAACGAAGCAACGGCGTCGTCCAGTGACCGAAAAACGGGCACTATTTTCTGCGTCTAAAAAGCATAACGCTCGAGCTGAGCTCTCGCTGTGTATATAACCAACCAACGAGCAGAGAGAAGAACGAAGGCTTTGCAGCAACGTGGCTGTTGGCGGTAACAGTGTGTACGTTGATGCGCATCATCAGCGCTGCCTCGAGCATGTGCACGTACACCAATGTACCAGGACTTCTAGTATGATAACTGGATGCGCGCGCACGGGCTCGATCGCGCACGAACATCATCAACTACCACATGCGCAATGTTGTACGTATAGCCCCGACTCGCAGGACTGTATTTACATTTTGGAGCCTGGGTCTCTAACGCCCGTTCTTCATGCCATTTTCCCCAAACAATTATATTAGCGATCTGTTTAATGTTTTTTCTGCATATTTGTATACGCGGCCATTACATAATGAATGGCTTGGACACGATTATTAATGCTGTTACAGTTTGCATTATTCCTGCAAATTACGGTCAATGAAAATAATAACTTCGTCGGGTACGGATTATGATTCATTGAGTATTGGATATAGGGATTATTGTTTAAAATTATATTTTATTGCTTTGCGAAAACTTTATGGGAACAATGTCACGGGGGTTATTTTTATATTTACGATACTCGAGTGTGAGAAAATTCTCTCAGTTATAAATATACGATATTTTTATGTCGAAATATCATTTTCGAAATGAGAAAGGGATTTTGCACTTTTCAAATTTACGTTATATAAAAATTTTTTTATAGGAATGTTGGCAATTGTATAAGTGCTTGTTTTCTCTACTTTCATTCTTTATTTTAATAGAAAGAATGAATACAAACACCGTTCACCAATCCATATTCCGACATCACAAAGCTTTGCTCCACTTTTAAAATACAAACGTCAGTTTTACCGTGCAATACTGCGCTTACGGTGCATTTGATCTATGCAATTTTTTATCGATTACATTACCACTCGATAACATATTTATTAGTTTATTTCTTTTAAAGTAAGGATAGAAACATTTTAAGTAGAAATATTGTTTCTACTTAAAAAAATTGAATACGTTCACTTTATCTAAATTTCTGAACAATAAAAAACTTAACTTGACATTTTAATTGGAAACAGCAACGCCATCTGTGAGTCGTCCACTTTTGTAATTATGCTTGTGTAACTATACCGCAAGCTTTACGTACAATATGCAAAAAGTTTGTGAGAGCGCGATCGGATCAAAAGTTTACGCAGACAAACAAATGTAATATGTTTGCGAAGCTTAAATATACAGTAACGCAATACAGAAAAAAAAATGCAGTGGAATTTAATAGTCGAGTAACGACCAAACTAATGTTTCAAATGAAATTAAAAAGACTGAAAAATCCACAGATTAAAATCTACTGTCCAAAGAAAAATAACACACGCCCAAAACTAATAATTCTCTACTTCAAATTGTTCCATTTGCGCTAATTATTAAATGAACAACAATTACCAATCCGCGCGAATGTTTGTGCAAAAAGTAAAAGAGAAACAACTCTTTTTTTTTCCCTTCAAACGTCCCTTTGACTTCATTAAACGTAATTATATTGTACGTTAAAGTATAATGTGATAAAAAATATAAGCAAACTATAATTTCAAGTCAACTAATCCCAAGTATTCTTGATTCTATAATGATTTTTCGAATTTCACATCAGAGAAATGTTTTCAACTCCCAACTATTTCATATACCAAGTACAAAATTTTCCATTCCCCAGCCATCCGAAGCAACTTATTTAAAACTCAATATTACTAGAAAAAAAAGGTGCAAAATAATACAGAAAATCCTAAAAGGAAAAGCACAGATTGTAAATGCAATTGTCCTGGCGAACAAAAAATCATTAGAAAACAATTGCAATTATCAGTAATGAATTTATGATATTACAAACTGTAGATGTTTTTCCAATTCATTTGAATGTTTCAAAATCACTTTAGAAAATTGAAACAAATTCAGAAAGAATTTTGAATTGTTCTCTACTGAATAAAATTTATCAACATTCAATTGTTCAGAAATAATATTCAACCCTAAAGGAAATTTTGGAAATATTCTACTGGATGAAATGATTTTTTAGACAATTGGAATTATTAAAGATGAATTTGAATTCTGCAAATTGTTTCTGCTGGGGTGGAAAGAAAAAAAAAAAAAAAAAGGGAAAAGAAAACAGAAAAAAAGACAAAACGAATGTGGTTGTTAAGATCTCGGGCGCCAATGGTTACTGCCCCAGCAAAAGTGTTTCGTCCCTGGTAGTCGGCGACAGCGGCAGACACGCATACAATACATGGAGAAGTTGCAAGCAGGCAAGGCAGGCAGGCAGCGGCGTAGCAAGCGCGAGGAACGAGTCGGGCTGAGGCTCCGGTTCGTGCTCCACCGCTGGCGCGCCTCCCAGCCTGGGCTTAACATCGATTTCTAGTCGGACGACCCAGCGTGATCGAGGGAACGTATACCAACCAAACGTACAGCACACTACCAAGAGAGAATATCGGAACGAACCGAGCCGAACCGAGCCGAGCCGAGCGTTATAGAGCTCGGCATGTCGCTGCGGATCTCTCAAGGCTAGGTCGCACGAATGGCACCGAAGAGACGGCCGAGTGAATTCCTACGTGAATCGACGTATGCAATAAAGATGCAATACGTCCTATCTATTCGATAGGCCACCAAAGTTTCGCGGTGGGGGAAACAACGACAAATCCAGGATCGGATTTCCATCAATTTTTTTTTTTTTGTTTTGTTTATTGCAATTTTTTTTTTTAAATACATTTTTATAATGATTTAATCGATTTGCACGAGTCTTATTTATCAGAGACCATTCGAACCTTTTGAAATGTTTGATGTTGGACAAACAAATTGTAGAATGCATTGAAATTAAACGATTCATAAAAATTTCATGGCTTTATTTCTGATTAACGAAGTAATAGAAACTACAATATTGGTTGACTGTTAACCCTTCGTAACTTGAAACAGACTTTGGGACTTGAAGGGTAAAGTTATAAGTACCGGAGAAATTAAAATAATCAATAAAAAATATCCTGAATTTAGAAGGTAGATAAAGTAGATCTTGAACATAATTCTACTTGTTAGATTTTGCTGTAAAGAAATGATATTGAGATTTGATTTTATAAACGAGAGGTTGAGAATTTCATTATTAAAGCGAATCGGAGAACGTTTTAAAGCGTAAGGTTCCTTGGTATCATCGTACGCTCCTGAGCCAGCGTATTACTTATGAGAAACGAGCAAAAATTTCTCTGCCAAATGAATTTCAATATCAAAATTTCAATTTAAAATACTAATTTTATAAAAGTAACATTCAACATTTAACCATGTTATAAACATTATTATTATTATTATTATTATTATTATTATTTTCAAATCAAACACAACATTACGCTTTCATTGGAAAATGTTATCAAGAAAATTAATTAAAGTAACTTTATAAATGTTTCATCAGACTTGCTTATAAACTGTGCTGTCAAATTTCGCGCTTAATTAACGATAAAGCTTTTCTTCTTCAACATTTTTATTTGCAAATTCTTGCTCCCTCTTTTGTACAATAAAAGAAGTGGTTCTGAAAATTTTACAACTTGAAAAATGATCTCGAGGGTTTAATGCCCTATATTTTGAAAAAAATGATTAAAGTCGATAAGCTCTACAGTATATACATATATATACTTTTGAGCATTTATATATTACGTAACTAAGAGGGAGTGAGACGGACTTATGTTTCTTCGCTGGTATAAAGGGGACGCTTTTACACACACACGCACACAAAAGAAGTCTTACGTCATATGTGAATGAGTCGAGTCCTTATATAAATAAATATGTATTTTCTTTTTGTGACGTGACGTTGGTACGAATTTGGATTTCAATTGGAGAATAAATCGACTTTTATTTTGTTATGCCATTGTGGAACTGAATGAATAAATGAAGCGTGTAAATAAGTTTGTTAAAATAAATCAAAAAGAGGGGTTGCGCGGATCTTTTTGACAAAATATAGCGTGATACAGACATTTTCATGAAAAGTATAAATGAGTCGTTTAAAAAAATGTTTTTTATAACAAAATTGAGTAATTCTGAATGAAAAGAAAAGTATCAGAAGACGTTTTCTTTAGTTTAAACCAAAAAAGAATTAACGCATCTTCTTATATTCAGAATGTTTTAACGAGCGAAACAATGGGCATGAGTTGAAACTGAAAAAAAAAAAGAGAAAACAAAAAACAGAGGAAAAAAAGAAAGATCCTTATCTATTGGTAGATCATTATTTAGTAGACACAATAGAATTCGAGTTCGACAAACTTTGATCTCGTGACCTCAACCCTTCCTGAACCCTAAATTTGCTTTAAAGGTTTAGGCACGATTATAGAGTGAAAGAGAGATAACGATTTAACTATATCCAACCACCCATTAAGATTTTATGCTCATCAAAATCAGTTATAAGACTACAGAATGAATAAGTTAAGAAAACTCTTATTATCTACATATTGACGATTTTTCTATCGCAAAATCAAAAACGTCAGAAATCTCCTGCAATTTTGATTAGACATTTTGCAATTATTAAAGAAAACCATTTAAAAACAATGTCAAAGTTTCAAATATCTACTTTTTTTTAAAAAACAAAGATTTTATGAAAGAAATTTTTGTTTTGTTTTATTACTTTTGTATATAAAATTTTGAAAAATAAGCACGTTATTGATTTGTTAAGAGATTAATCCTGTAATTAGGTTTGCATAAAAACATGTGATACAAATGTTGAAGAGCGAGAACAAAAACAATTATTGCACCGTCGTAGACATATATATCTTAATTTGCCCGGTGTCGGAAATGGTGAATAGAAGTTTCGTGATAATGACCTATATATTGAATTAGGGCCATTCAGCGAAGCCTTATATGTATATATATATATATACAAAAACGCCTATAGGATACAGTGTACTATACAATATGGAACGAACGACAACATTTTTGCATTTACCAATAAAAAGAAGGAAAACATGCCCATAAATACGAGCAAAAAATATTTTGGGAATACACGAGAATTGTTTAGGAACAATTTTCGCATTATAACAATATCTTAAACGAACGATCAAATATATCATCCCTGTTGAAAAATACTTATAGAGACCAATAGGACTATTTTTATAAGCATCTATAAGTATCTATGAGGTTTTTGTCACTAATTCGTCAATTCCTCAATTGCACTTGTTACCCTAAATATAATGCTATTTGGAAATACTTATACATTTAATAGTCTCTATAGAAACTATTAAAGACTCTATAGACTCTATAGAGACATCCACATATATGTGGATGTTCAAATTAGAATGTGTTAAAATTGTACTCTATAAGTATTACTAATAGAAATCATTTCAATTTGGGCATCTACATAGAGACTATTAAATGTATCAGTAATTCCATATAGCATAATATTTAGGATAACAAGTGCAATTGGAGAATTGACGAATTAGTGACAAAAACCGCATAGATACTTATAGATGCATATAGAAATAGTCCTATTTCTATATGCAGAGTGTTACGTTCAATTACAAAAAAAA
This sequence comes from Probaryconus sp. ZL-2020, assembly GCA_022817065.1. Classification (NCBI taxonomy): domain Eukaryota; kingdom Metazoa; phylum Arthropoda; class Insecta; order Hymenoptera; family Scelionidae; genus Probaryconus; species Probaryconus sp. ZL-2020. Next base: position 2,687 of record JABFQA010000674.1, on the reverse strand, counting down.
TCTCTTAAAATTCACAACAATATCAATTCTGAATTAAAAAAGAAAGCAAAATACCACAAAAAAGTTACAATTTGTCACCATCGACTGTTTCCAACGGCGCTGTAGTTAAAACTTATTAAAACATGTGGAAATTCAAACGAAACAACCAACACCTGACTGATAACAGACAAACCCCCCCAAAAAAAAAGAAAGTACAAAAAAATTAAAATCGCAAAAAACCAAACCAGAGGGGAAACAACGAAATTTGCCGAAGTCAAAATGCATTTGACTTAAACAATTAAGCGAACAATGAACAAACGAAACAGCAATGCCAGGTCTCAATGATTCGCATAATTACAATTGCCTTCTCCCTCTCATTGACGAGAAGAAGAAGTAGAAGAAAAAAAAAAGTAGAGCTAAACGCTGTGCTAAAAAAAAGCTTCTCAAAACAATAACAAAGCGTCGGGAGTAAAAAGTGAGTGGTGTGTTTTTGTTCGAAAAAGAATATATTCCCTAGCTAACTCGGGGAACAGCATTGGCTGCGGCGGCTTTACTTTAGCTTCGTCATTTGTGCCTCGCACGTAAACGCGCTCGCACACAGTCGCTGCTCTCTGCCCCGTTCGACCCATAAACGACGACCAACTCTATTGCTCCTCGCCTATACGAAGCATTAACGAAACGAGAGAGACCTCGTTTCATAGCGGCACCAGCACGCAGCAGGGGGGGGTCCGCGAGTCGGGCGCCCCCTTCTTCGTTTATCATATGCGCCCCGAAAAATCCTGGGGGCGACGGGTCAAATTTTCATGGCGCGCGCGCCATTGATTTTTCCGAGCACATAGAGAGAGAGAGAGAGAGAGAGAAAGAGAGTGAGCGAGCGAGCGGGTTTTTGCTGTTGATGTTGATAGGTCGAGGGTGTCGCTTGCGCTGGGGTCGGCCCTGGCCGGTGGAGCCCCAAGCAGGGGCGGCTTTCCGCGTAGATTCAGTAGCCCCAAATAGCACGCCACGTTCCCACGAGGGAATGCAATATTCAGTTATTTCCTTTTCGACGTTGATGTAACGTTGAAATTTTGTTGATTATCAGGAGAACTTTAGCTTGTAATTTCATTGAACGCGGAGAAAATTGTTGGAGAAGTTATTTCCAGAGCGGTTGTTAATGTATATTTAATTATATTTAATAAATGATTAAGTTCTTTTTTTTTGTTTTTATTTGTTCCATATCAATAGTCAAAAAATTAGAGAATAAAGATTATACGTTCAATCTTATTTAACCGTATATTAGTTACTAGAGAAGAGGCATAGTAAATCGATGTAAATCGTTGGTAAGGGGTGGGGGTTGGGGGGGGGATAAAATGGAACACAGTGGATAAATTGATGGCAAATGCTGGAAATAACACTTGAAAACCCGTTTATCATATTCAAATTGATTTTAAATGTTAAATTAAATTTAAAACTAAATCAGTAATTGATAAAACTTAATAAGCTGAACAATTTTAAAGAAATCGGTGTAAATTTCTATGCACTATTTCCATACCGTTTTGAGTGATGTTAAATTCGTTTATTTACAATATTTCATACAAAAATTTTTTCAATTAATTTATTTATAATTAATTAATATATACATTAATTGATTGAGAAAACTGATAATTTCTGCCACGCGATTTAGTAATTTTCATATCGCTGTCCGCGGTATGGAAATAGCGTATTGTACCCTTCCTTTACCATAACTTAAACAATTGAACGAACTCAACTTAAATTTGTCGAATGCAATCAAATGTTACTAAACTTAAACGCCAGCGTCAAATACAAATTGATATTGTACAAATTTAAAATAAGAATTTGTACATCGATGAATCATCGTTAGATTTCCTCTATTGTTATATATTTATTATAAATGAAATTTTAAATAGCCGTTTAGTAACATCTTCGATTTCTTCTTACGATATAAATAATGATTATAAATATTTATAGATCGTTTTTATCATTTTAACAGGTAACGATATAATTAAAATTACGTTACGATTTAAATGGATAGAAATTTTCCAATAAGTGCTATTGCACTCTTACGTAATTACTTACAAACATAATAATTTCTTAAATAGTAGATGTTGATTTAATTACATCGAATGATTTTATTTCTTTGTTTACGTTATTAATTAACAAATGTTGAAATAACGTTGAAATGAAACGATCGTATGGGATACTTTTAGAATTTATGTTTTAATGCCAATGTTAATCACGGTTGATGTTATTTCATAGTAACAGCAAAACATTTTTTAACGTCAGTGAATCCTTAATTTAATGCTTATTTAATGTTGATTTAATGTTAACAAAATTAACGACACATTAGAGTTAATTGTATATTCAGAATAGTTCGAAGAAATACTGATTAATAAAAATACTATTGCACAACAAATAATGAACGAAAACAGAATTATACCATTATAATTTCTTCCTTTTTTGTTTAGAAAGTTATACAATTAATGTATTAATTTATTAAAATTTAATTGCTTAATATATCAATTTAATAAAGATTTAAAAAATGTTGTCAAATTTATTTTTACAAAAAACTTTGTTATTCTTCACTGATATCGTTATTTCGATTGCTTTTAATGAACTCCATTGAACGTTGAATCCACATTAATTTCACCTCGTATCACCCTGGTTTTCATTCAGAAAAAAAAAAAAAAAAAAAAAAAACCTTTTCCCAA
>JABFQA010000673.1:0-17722 GCA_022817065.1 Probaryconus sp. ZL-2020 | reverse complement strand
TCAGTATTTTTTTCTAGCGAAAGTTTTGATAAGTAGAAAAAAGTAATACTGGATATTATAGTAAAAACAGACGATTATATATAAAAATAAATTTTAACACTATTAATATGAGGGAGAAGAAATAAAGCGCTAAACTATTTCTATTTGTATGATTTTATTTAATCAAATAATCCACGTGTAGACACGTTCAACTACCGTTACAGAATGCCGGTTCCTCGGCTCTCTCGCCGCGACCCCACCTTCGTTAAGCGAGCGAGTAGTACTCCTGCGTCATCTACAGATGGCGCTGAGTCTCTACTCTAACACTCCCTCCTGAGCTTAACATGTTCACGTGTCAGTTAACAAACAATATTTGTATGTATTTTCTTTTCTCGAACAAATTTGTTTACCTTCGCATTAACAATACGATATTCAAACTAAACTATATTTAAATAGAAAAATATTATTACTTTTATAAAAGTCTAATATCAGTCTCATCTGTATCACAGCGTTACAAATCTTTATCAATTTATCTTAAACTATAAAACTTCAGATTATCAATTTCTTCAATTATAAATAATATTTCTTTTATTAATTCTTCAATTCGCTGTAGATCAGTGCATATCAAACTGCTTTTTCCTCTGAAACAATACATACAACATTAAATCATGGTTCAAAACATTATTAAATTTATACAGTCGCTAGTTCGTTAATTTTAATTTCTTTTACTGTCGCTTTCTTTTGTTAATTCTTTAAAAATCAATATTTAGAATTTTGTCTCTTAGTGTGCAATGCAACTCATAGGCAAGTGGTTTAGATAGTATGTCGGCGAGTTGTTTCTTCGTGGAAACCCATTCCACCTTGACTCTGTTTTGCTTGACGCATTCCTTTATATAATCTTTGTGTATCTCCGTCATATGTCTCAGTTTATTTCCTCCTATTGTGTTAGCACATATCCCTGCCGCCCTATTATCACATCTCAATTCTGCAGGTAATACGCAAATGTCAATTATACGCGAGATAGATCTTTCGAGAGAAATCACCTCCTGGCAAACCTGACTCATGGCTACATATTCCGCCTCACAGGTGGATAGGGCCACATAGTTTTGTTTTTGTACCTTCCAGGCTATGGTATCTCCAAATAAGCGAATTACAAAACCTCCAGTTGATACCGAGTTTTTGCAGTCTGCAAAACTCGCATCCGAGTAAGCCACCAAGTCACTTCTATTTCCCAGAAATCTCAGACCCAAATTTGAGGTACCTTTAAGGTACTGAAACAGTCGCTTCATTAATTTCTATTCGTTCTCTGTTGGATCAACTTGGTGCCTACTCAAGACATTTGTAGCATAGGCTATGTCTGGTCTCGTAGAGCCAGCCAAGTACAGTAGGCTGCCTACCATTTCCCTATAAGGAATATTTATCAAATTTACCGTCTCTTGTAAACCTACGTTAAGTATTTCAGTTTCTTTTTCCTTCCTTTCTTTATTTGCTACTTGTCTTGTAATCATTGGAGTACTTTTAGGAGATTCTTCGCTAAAACCGAACTTGCTTAATATTTTCTCAATGTATAGAGTCTGTGTTAGTTCTAATATTTTTGTTCTTTTGTCTCTTTTGATTTCTATACCCAAGAACATTCTGGGTTCGCCTAGTTCAGTCATGTCAAATGCTTGTTTTAGTTTGTTCTTAATTTCTTCTTATTTACCTACGTCATTTCCTGCGAGAATTATATCATCCACATATATTAATAATATCACTATTTGTTTTCCATTTTTGAAGGTGAATAGACACGGATCATTATCATCATTACTCAGTCCAATTGAAACTGCTACCTTCGTAAAACGTTCATTCCAACGTTTGGGGCTAATTTTCAATCCGTACATTGCCTTTTTTAACTTACATACTTTGTTTACCTTCGTTTCGTTATCTATTTTCACACCTTCAGGTATGTCAAGATAAATTTCGTCTTCTATGGTTCCATTTAGGAAAGCTGTTTTTACATCCAGTTGTATAGCATGCAGATTATAATAATTTATAATTGCCAAAACCGCTCGCACCAAAGCTAATCGAGATTGGGAGTAGCAAGTTAGCATGCGACACGGCGGATTTTTATAGAATTAATTTTAATGGTGGCAAGTAATACACAAATATTATAAAACTCAATCGGGTTTTCCGAAAAATATATAATATTCTGTTGTTATTAATTGTTGAAAGTGCTGAAATATGATTAAATCTAAAACAAAACCTGGGAATAGAAAAAAATGTTTTGTCACTGATTGTGAAAGCTCACAAGCGAATAAGGAGCTTAGCTTCTTTTCATTTCCTAAAGAAGGTGCATATTTTTTCCAAAAAGAAAATATGTTCGGACAAAAAGAAATGATTGATAGACGAGATCTGTGGTGCAAGAATTTGTGTATTAATAAAAAGAGCCAAGTTGGTAGCGCAGTGGTATGTTCTCTACACTTTTCGGAGAACGACTACACACTCCCAGGTTAGTATTTTGAACCAGAAAATTATGTAAAAATAAATTAATAATAAATTACTACACGTGTATTTACTGCAACAGTATTGTCATAAGTAATATAATGTAATTTAAATTTTGATATTTGTACGTTTTAGATTATCCTAATTTAAAAAAAATTTTGCGAAAGGATGCTGTTCCTACAAAAAATCTACCCGGTGTAATGAATATTGCACAAGAAAATAAAACTAAAGAAGAAAGACTAACTAGACATGTAATTTATTTTAAAATTATTATATTTTATATCTTTTTTAAATGTTTATTAAACCAAAACTACACTAATACATTTTTATTGTGATGTTGTACACAGGAAAAAAGGAACATACAAAAATACAACATAGAAGAGAATATCAAAACGTCACATACTCCACAAACTGTAGGATTAGGAATGAAAGAAATTAATTATGTGCAAGGTTAATTGATTTGAATTGACAAAAGTTTATTATATTTTTAAAATTATTCAAAATTTATTTAAATTCGCCTTTTTAAAATATTTTGTTTTCCATTTGTTGTAGATTATTCTGAAAATGCATTGGAAATAGTTCCTGAAGGTGTTCCACTGGAACATTTAAATATTGCATGTAATCATGAACCAGATAATTTAAGTTTGGAAGAAAAAAAATATACTTTAAAAGAAGCAATGCGTGAATTAGATAAATTAATTGCAGAAAATGTGTCTCTACAGTTAAATTCAGAAGAAAATAAATTCACTCTAAAGGAAGTGATTGGTGAATTGAATAAATTAATTATACGAGATGCTGATGTACAGGATATTGGGATACAAGTGAATACAGCTGATTCTGAATTTGTATTTAGGTCTTTAATAAAAAATGACAAAATGTTAATGACATATTCTGGAATCAGAAATTTTCAATTATTAAACGAAATTAGTGCCTTAATTGATGAATGTTATCCATCAAAAAGGAAGAAAGTTTTAAGTACTGAAGATCAAATTGTGATGGTAATGATGAAATTGAAACTTGATCTGGATTTTTCATTTTTATACTCATTATTCCAATGCATTTCTTTATCAACATGTGAAAATTATTTCTACGACATGTTACCTAAATTATCTTCAGTAATGCGAAGCTTGATCCAACCTGTCCCACATGAAGAAATATTAAATAACATGCCTCATTGCTTCAAGGGTTTTGAGGATACAGTGATGATTTTGGATTGTACAGAAGTACATGTCCAGCCCCCACGTTGCATACAATGTAAAACGAAATTTTACTCGCATTATAAAAGTGATAATACAGTGAAATTTATGACTGCTGTTAGTCCCGGTGGAATATTACTTTTTGTGAGTAAACCCTATGGAGGACGAGCATCCGACAAAGCAATTTTTGAGCAAAGTAATGTGATAAATAATCTTCAACGAAATCGAGATGCTGTGATGGTAGATAAGGGCTTTCTTATTGATAATATTTGTGCAGAACGAGGTATCAAGCTGTACAGGCCATCTTTTCTACGCGCAAAAAAACAATTTACAAAAGAAGAGCAAGATACAAATCGTTCACTTGCTTCAGCTAGAGTCCATGTAGAAAGAATGAACGAACGTATTAGACTGTTCAAAGTTCTTAATACAGTTCTTCCATGGAATCTACGAAATCATATCGAAGATATTTTTTTAATTTGCTGTGCTTTTGCGAATCTTGGAACACCAATTCTGAGTGATGAAAAGTTTATGTGATTTTAATTGAAATTTAAATGTTTTGAGTTGTTGTGTAATTTCATTGAAAACGACGTATAAATACGATTTTTTTATTATATAAAGTATTTACATTGTATGATTATATGACATAATATATAATGATTACAATAAAACGGACTTTTAATTTTAAATCTATAATTTTAAATATATAAAATATATATTAAATAAACAATTGAATGAAACTATTATATGTACATATACATAATACTATATTACTATTTTATATATATTACAATAATAGTAAACGTTTAGATTTATCTTTTATTTTTACATAATACATGTAACATGTTTTTGAAGTAAATAGTTTTTAATTTTGTCAAAAATGGCCTTGTGAATGTTTCATCATAAGGCACATACAAAACAAAGTAACTATTAGACTTTTTGGAATATATAACAAAATGACATTCAGTTAAATTCAAAATCACCATTCCAAGTTGTATTTGTCCGTAATAAACATGACGTTTTTTTATTACAATTTTACCATTCTCACGTACCAGGAATTTGCATTTTTCCAATACTGCTTCTTCCGATGTATTTTGCAACTCAAATGGCGATTTTATTTCCAGTAATGCAATGGGTTTTTCATCTTCAATGATTACTCCATCAGGACTGAAAGCCAACCAGTCATTGTCTTGTGGAATTATTAAGCCACATTCTACAATTTGTAATTTTGTTGTGGAGGCATACAAACTGCGAGCCATAGGCTCAGATGCTATACCTTCTCGCATTGCTTTGGTAACAGCATTGTTCGCAGGCCAGAAATATTTGAATGTTTTCCTTTCCCAATCGTCTTTTTTATAGGTGTACAATGCATAACACCTAATCAAAAATAATACATAAGTTTTTAAATATATTTAAAACTAATATATTAACTATTAACTAGCTTTTTAGCACGACAGTATTCATACATTACATAATCTATTTTATACCTGCTACCAGTTATACGAAATTGACGCTCTTTGCGCCATTCGTATTTGCTAAGTCTTGTCTTAGACTCTAAATCACGTTTATTAGGACATGCAATAATATTTTCAAAAGTATTTACACAACAATCATTAATAGTTATTGAAGTGTCAACTAATATTTTCATTTCTTGAGATTTATACGCATTATTTAAAATATTATCGATAAAAGTACTAGAAGAAAGATGCAATAAATCATTTTGGGATTCTGAATATTCAATAGAATGAATAACATTATTTAAACGTTTTCTGAACCTATTTAAAATAACAATTACATAAATAATTAATATATTATAATGAATTAATTGTTTTAATTAATAAAATAAAATTAATATAAAGGTTCAAACTTAAAATATTTCGGATATTTTATTAAATTAAAAATCTATCAAGTAGAAAATGAATCAATACTAAACACAAGTTAATCATTTGAAAAATCAAAATTATCAAAAGGAGACAAAATATTAGATTATAAAATGTAAATTATTTTAATGTTCTGGCTGGAATTGAAGCACGCTTCATTCTCCCTGGCACTGACTGTTAATACATAAACTTACTTGTGTTTAGCTACAGCAGAATCTACAGCACAATTTGTCAATCTGCTTCGTATTTCCGATAACACTTCAGGTGTTAAAACTAAAGGTTCTTTTTCTTTTATACAGCAGAAGGTTTCAATAGGTAAAGGTTGAAATTGTTCTGCAGTCAGACCTTTCCTTTGCTTCCAAATGCATTTGACATCTGTACCAGACAGTAATTCCAATTTTTTTATATCGTGTCTAAAAAATCAAAATATAAAATAGATTATTATTTAAATACCAAATTATTCTTTTTCATAAGTAATTACTTATTTACTTTAATTAATCTATATAATGTGTTGTTTACATAGTAAAAAACATAGCTTACCTGTTGCAATACAATAAAATTGCAACGATGTGTTTGCAAGTTTCACCTGCCCCAGCTTTGCACGAACAACTCATATTATTTATTGTAACTTCATTATTTAAAAAAAAACAATTTTCCAGTGACTGTATGTGGCTCAGATGTTAAATTACTTGTTTGCAGGCACAATCCATATATATTCGCACTTGTCAAACATAATAGCGTTGCACCACAACTTATAATAAAGTTTGAATTAATAATATTTTCACCTTCTTTAATGTTTCGCGATGAAGGTGTAGCTTTCACAGAATCAAAAATCGTATTTAATGTCAGTGACAACATTTTATATACTTAGAAAATTAGTGAAATATCGCGGTAGTGCTAATGTAAATAAAGCCCGGTGTGTATTAATTGCCGCCATGACAGTTATACCTACAGCGCCGCCAACGGTATTTGCTAGTCCCAATACCGGAGCATATGTCTCTTTGAGATCATATGGGTTTTTGTCTCTAAATCCACGAATTACTAATCGAGCTTTGTACCTTGTTTTACCGTCGCCTTCTAATTTTCTTTTGAAAAACCACTTTGTATCTAAGATATTTGGTCTTGTTCCTTTCTTATTAGTTTTTGGACGATCAACAATTGTCCAGACATGATTTGACATCATAGAGTCGAGTTCCTCGTTAACGGCTTTAATCCATTCTTCTTTTTCTACTGATTCGATAGCCTGTTTATACGAGAGAGGGTCATTGTTTAATTCTGCGAAGAAGACTTGTAGTAATTCGTCTTCATGTTTATTAGCGATTTTAAAATGTTCTTCATCAATCTGAGGAAATTCGTATGCATCTGTGACTGTCGCTAAATTTGTAAATTGTACAAAACTTGTATCTTTTATTTTTCTACTTCGAAGTTCATACCGTTCTTTGTTTACTGTCGCTTCGTCTTTTTGTCTTTTTGGCTCCTCACGTGCTCCCTCCGTTTCTGACTGTCGCTTTCTTGGTCTTCCTCTTTTGTTTTTCTGTACGGTCACCAACTTTTCTCCCTCCTCGAAACTTTCAGCCATCATACCTTCGTTTTTCTCATCACTTACATTAAACCAATTATTTAAATCACCTTTCTCATTTGAAATTGGCCAAGCTTGAATTGAGTCCCGTTTGAATTTATCACCATAAACTAATTTTTCATTGAAACGTAAATTTCGCGACTCGAAAAATTTTCCCGTCTCAGGATTCAGAAATAGGTATCCTGAAGATCTGTAACCCACTAAGACCCCCCTGATTGCTCTGGCTGAAAATTTCGAATCTGGTTTTCTGGTGACCGACCAATAGGCCATACACCCAAAACGTTTAATCCAACCGACGTCATATTTGAAATTGGGAGCGAATTTCGTTAAAGGAGATTCAAAGTCGTTAGACTTATGAGGAGTTCTGTTATATACATGGACTGCTGCATGAAGAGCTAAATCCCACATATTCAAGGGTAACCTTGAATCAAATATCATTGCCCGAATTTTCTTCTGTAAGGTTTGATTAAACCTTTCAGATACACCATTATGTTGCGGTGTATCTGGGCAAGCAGTTTGATTTTCTATACCTTCTTGTTTTAGTACTTTCATAGTATGACCTCCAAAGTACTCCGTGCCTTGGTCTGTTCTTAGATAACATATTTTTTCATTTTTACCTAGTATATTTCGAGCAGTTTTAATGAATTTTTCCAAGCAGGCACCTGTTTCATCCTTATTTTTCATCGGATATGCCTGGGCATATCTGGAGTAATCATCTATAAATACCACTACATATTGATATCCATAGGGATGAGTGGGCGGTGATATTTTTCCCATTATATCTGAATGTATAATTTGCAGAGTTCTTATTGCACGAGCCCTCTCACTCTTAAATGGTAACCTACGTAATTTGGTGAGTGAGCACACCTCACAATCAAGAAGACCTTCGTCAAATTTAACCTTCTGCAAATCCCTTTTATTTTTCCATATTTTCTGTAATTGCCTTAGGTATGCTATTGAAGCATGACCTAGTCTAACATGCCACAACATTTGATCACTTAATTTGTTTTCCATCTTTTTATTTGTGGCAGTTAACAATTCTTCCTCCAAAATTTCGGATTCAGGTAACTCGTCTAGATTCGTGATTTTCCTTTCGGTGTTATTTGCGTCTATCTTATCACATAATTCTTCTCTGATATGAGAAAGATTATCCTTGACATTTGTTTTCTCTTTTATTATTTCTTTTTCTATTTTATTATCTATTTTACTTTCTACTGTCGCCTCTTTACTATTTTCAACCGTCGCCCTATCAAAATTTTCTGTGACACATATTTCATTTTGCATATCTTTATCCTTAACTGATTCCATATCTGAAATCGGAAAACTAATTCCTTTTACCGTATTCCCTGTTTCTGTTAACCCCGCATCAAAGGCTATTGCTATATTTTTGCTTGGATTATTTTCGACATAGAAGTTTAAGGTCCAATATGGTTTTTCATAAGTTCCGGTCGCCAAAGTTTCTTTTGTAATAGAATCAACAATATCTATTCTTTTATCATTCAATTTGATCTCATATCCGTTGTCTACAAACCTTCTTAACGATAATAAATTTTCTGACAAATTTCCTGAATACATTGTCTAACTTAAAAGAATGTTTATTTAACCCTTTTGTTATAACATTTACAACACCAAGCCCATTTGCAGGTATATCTGCACTCGAGTCTGCATTAGCACATTTAATGACATGATTTGTCGTTTCTTTATATTCTGTGAAAACATTACCTACGTTTGTGAGGTGTTCAGTACCACCTGTGTCAGCAATAAAAGAAAGTGACAACTTTCCATCAGTTAAATTTGCTTTAGTTTTATCATATAACATATCCACTTTTGGTATAAGCAATGATTCACATCCCAAACCATGAGAAATTTTAGTACCTACGTTCGATTTATCTACAAATTTTCCATTTTCAGTTATAGTATTGTATAGAATTTTACCTGTGAGTTTTCTTTTTGATTCGGTCGGCTGTAACTTCAACCCTTCGGCAGACCCAGTGCGAGTTCTTTTCCCATTTGAACCTTCCTTCATGTTGAACCTACGTTTATTTGATGTGGAACCGTCGCTAAATTTCCTTTTATGAGCTGAAGACACTCCTCGATTACTCTTTCCTCCTCTCCCCTTGAATGACGTATTATTAAAAATTTTAAATTTTCTTTTGTAACCTTCATTTCTGTTGTAATTTTCAGAAATTCTTTTACCTCTGCCAAAACCGCCTCTCGTAACTGTTTTGTTTTGCCATTTATTTTTAGCAATTCTCAGCGGACAGTTTGCAGCAATATGAGTAGTGAACTGATCACACTCAAAGAATTTGCGCAGCCCTTGTCCCTTCATTGGACATTGTTTCTGCATATGGCCGTAGTCATCGCACTCGAAACAACGCACATCCATGTGAGATTTGGCAAAAGAAACCGACGCTGTTCCCTGTTGGCCACTTCCTGACTGAGAGGTCACCGTCGCATTTTTATTTGCCTCTGCCTGTGTTATGAAAGATTTAAGGGATTCATAAGAAAGTCTGCTTCCAGATTGATTCTTGGTCAGAAAATCTGCCTGTCTGACATCAGGAAGATGAGCACTAATCGAGTTATAAAACATATCACGTTTTTCATCCTCTGAAAGAGGTGGAGTATCCGATAATAGATCGTAATTTCTAACTACTTCCTCGAACCTATCCCAAAACTGCATGGCTGTTTCCTTCGACGGAACATAAACCATTGAATACAATTGTTTTCGTAATGTGACACTAGTTAAATTTACTTCACATCGTTTGAAGTCTTTTAATTTATTTAAAATCTCTATAGGATCTTGAATTTTTAGTATTTTTGAATGATAACATAGATCAACTCTATTGATTAAAATGTCTCTAACTTTAAATTTCTGTTTCTCAAGTGAATTTTCACTAATTTTCCTTGGAGGAATTATATCTTTGTCTATTATATGTAATAAATCTAAAACGCGTAATTCCGATCTAAAAAGTTCATAAAAATACTCGAATCTAATTTTAGCAGTCAACTTGTAGTCTCTTTTAATGCTCTCTCTTCCACTTAGTCCAATTTTAATTATCTCTTCTAGACAGTCCTTGATATCTATACTTTCTTTAGTTTTACTAACTTTATTTTCATTTTCAATTTTTTCCAAATTTGAACGTATACCTTCGTTTATTTTTATGTTTGTACTGTCGCTATCCTGTGTATTTACATTTACTACCTTCGTGGTTTTTGTATTAACCTTTGAGGGAATAGTCACAGGTCCCTTGTCAGGAGGATAAGTTATTATTGACTTAATGTGAGGAGTATTGTCTTTGCTCAATTCTACCTGTTTTTGCCGCATCAAGGTTTTCAGCTGCTTCTGCATACTCAGTGTTACATCTACTAAACTTTTGACTGTTTCCGTTAAATCCACATCTCTGTGTTTTTTCTCAGTAAGAGGATTGCTCGCTACTTGGTCTGTCAGATTTACTTTCCCAGTTTGAAAATCCTTATTTCGATTTTGACCTGAGGTACCTTCGTTATCACCTACGTCCGCTTTTTCACCTACTTCACCAGAACTAGTTCCTGTTGCTACCACACCTAGAGCAAAACAAACATTATAATAACCATTTCCGTTGGGGGCCCCAACCTGCGAACCGTCGCTCCTCGTCACACTCAACCATGTTGGAATGGTGACCCAACTTTATCAGCATTAAAAGTGAATTAACTACTCACCAGAATCTTCTTCAATAACTGTCGCTAAATTTTCATCTCCTTTGTTCTTCATATCCGGAAACTGGGTTTCCTGACCCTCCTCAGGGTCGGCAAGTAGCTTTTCCTCGTCACTTTCTGTTGGGTTGTCCCAATCCCTACTAGTTCCAGGCTTAGGAAACTCGAGATCTTTCACATTATCTCCTTGTTTCTTGGAATGTTCAGGTGGACTACTCACGCCGTCGCTACCAACCTGGCTTGTTTTATATTCCTCTAGCTTTTCCAAAAGCGAATCCCAGTATAATGGTATCAACTTTCTTGCTGTTATAATTTAAAATAACGCAATTTTATCCAAATGTTATTAAGGATTGTATATTAGCATTTTGCCATTAGGTTATCCTCATGGAACACACATAAAGATAGACAAAATGGCGGAGCATTCTTTCCACACATGAACACAATGTGTTTCCAGAATACCCCTAGTGACTCGAATTTTCTAGCAACGAACACAATTGCCTTTCAAAACGAGCCACCCAGGTAGTAGATTTGTGTGGCTTTGTTTTTCTTTTATTCATTTTTTTTTAATTAGGAGAGAATTTTTACATTCAAATGTTTACACGTGTATCCCAATACACGCACACATATACCTTCGTTATTCAATCAAACTAGTTCTACCCGTATTAGTGAGTTTTATTTTACGACGGCAAAATAACTCGATATCTATGAGTTATTTTATTTTCCATTAAGATCATTATTGCATTAGCTTTGTTGGCCTTAATTAAACCATAAATTTATGAGCTCAACCTTCGTTCTAACCTACGTTCTAACTTCAGATTTCGCTTTACCTACGTCATAATTTAACTGTACAGTTTATTATAAGAATTTTATTTATTTATTTATATATATTTTTATTTATTTCCTTGACCTTTCCAAGCACCAAAAAAAAAAAACACTTTTTTTCAAAACAAAAGCCAAACAAAACAAAACAAAACAAAAATTGCCTACGTTATCTTTTGTTTTATATTTATTTTATTTATTTATAGTTTGATTTATAGTTTGATTAAAACTTACTCAAGTTTATAGAAGCACCACTTTCAAAGGAAAAGGTGCACATATCCTTATCAACAGATAAGTAGAGTGAGGATTCCTCAGCTCCGATCATTAGAGCTTCTTCGAGTCTTCTAACTAATTTGACCAACGTTGGCCTTCCCTTCCAGTCCTCGTTTCTTTTGAATTCCATAATTTCTTCAAATAACTTAAATTTCTCACCCGAAAACCGGCGCTTCACGCCACGTGTCCAGAAAGCGTTCTCCCGTTCTAACCTCTCAAAAAAGTTTTCCTTTGCTTATTCAAAACACGATAAACAAGGCCTCAGGCGCAGTGGAAGCGTGCTGGGCCCATAACCTTTTAACACTATTAATATGAGGGAGAAGAAATAAAGCGCTAAACTATTTCTATTTGTATGATTTTATTTAATCAAATAATCCACGTGTAGACACGTTCAACTACCGTTACAGAATGCCGGTTCCTTGGCTCTCTCGCCGCGACCCCACCTTCGTTAAGCGAGCGAGTAGTACTCCTGCGTCATCTACAGATGGCGCTGAGTCTCTACTCTAACAATAAAAATATATGTAGACTATTGATAACATAGTAGTAGAGCAAATACTAAGGCAGAAAGTCCATAAAATATACAAAAAATAAAATAAAAAGTAAATAATGTAGATGCGTCGTAATATAAATAACAGCAATTAAGTACAACGATAAACAAAGTCTTTTAATAAATTAGATTTGACAAAATTTATCAACTGCGAGGAAGTATCCCTATCTTAAAAAACTCATGACACACTTGAAGTTGTAGATTATAACGCTTATATCTTCCAATCATCATTAGACAAAATTCATGCAGTATGTAAACTGTGTAAAAATAAAATATATTGGCTGCCTGACTACAAAATTCATGTGTTCATGTTTTAAAATTTTCATATAATGAAATCAATATTTCTTTATTTCACTCACTCATTCAAATCAAATTGAAACATCTATCTCATTGACGCATTATTATTTTTAATAAATTTTAGAACATATGATATGACCAAAGAAATATTAAAATACATATACGGCGTGTTTATTTTTTATATCATATATAGTATGATTATAGCATCATGGTTTTTTTAACAAAGGGAATTATTTTTCATTTTCTGTTTGGTTTTGTCATTTTCTATCGTACGTATATAACCAAGGACAAACGAACAAGTACACACACATACGCGTAAGTTTCTGAACGTAGACATGATTATTTTGTAATGTTAAAAACGTTCAGAAACTGACGCGTAAACGCAAGCCTGTTTCAAGAGTAGGGGTGCAAGGCGCTTCATGGTGGCGCTGCAAAGATTAATTGTTAATACTGGTTCAAAATCTGCCATTCTTTTTTGTACGTTCAAGAAAAACGTGTCGGATTTTTATTTGATTAATCGGTTTAACAGGCAACAATCCATAATCCCGCGTGTAAAATTATTAAATTTTATTTAATTAAATTAAATAAAGTAATTTATTTAATTTATATTTTTCGTTTGTCGTTTAGTGTTTTTATTAAATAAAAAAAATGAGTTCCACCCAGGACAAATTTTATTTAACCTCTGATGCGGATCTTGATATGTTGGAAGCAAACGACAAGACAGTGTAAGTAGTTTTTCTTAATTAAAAAAAATTATAAATTATTTATATTTTGTTAATAATATTTAATATTCTTTTTTAATATTTATTTATTATTATTTATTCTTTTATCCACATGGATTAAAAGTTATATTTTATCTACTTTTTCACAAAGAAAAATGATAATTTTTTCCACGTGCTTTCATACGTGGAATTTTCTAGAATACGTTATATATATATGAGGCGTTGAGCGACCTAAGTACATAAGATTTCAATGTAACTTATATCGTTATTGCACCCAACGCCTCATATGTATTTCTTTTTTCTTTTTAATATCAAAAGTATTTTATTATTTTTATCATACAAACGCTGAGAAAAAAATCATGCAGTATCAAACAAACTGTATTGTTTGTCTGTCCTATAAATTTTGCTTTTGAAAGACAATAAACATATAAACATTGAAAAAGAAAAGAAATAAAAACAAAATAGTTGATTGTCCTTCAAAAGCTAAATCTACAGGACAAATAATGCAATTTTTCTATGATTTTTTTTTCGTGTATTTCATTACTTTTTAAGGTGATGTAGAAGTCGTTTCTCACTCCATCTTTGTCTTTCTAATGATAGGGCCGTTCTATTTGTCTCTCTCGCACTAATGGGGCTTCTATATCACCTTAATATATATAATATATATGTAAATTTATATTTTTATTATATAAAATTAAAAAAATTCAATAAAATAAAATTTAAAATCTATTAATAAAATACATAACAACAAAAATTCAGTTCTTTAATTTTTAATATCTTTTTGATTCCAAAAACTGGCTGACAAGATTTTTCTTTTCTTTGTTTTTAGAGTCGAATTTTATAATTTGTATATAATTGTATATTCAACTAAAAAATCTTTTACAGAGAATTAATTATGAAGGTTATATCAGTGGATGCACCATCAACAGTTGGACAATCTCCAAAACAATTCAAAGTATTCAAGTTTCTACTTTCGAATTGTTCACGTAAGACAATTCAATGTCTATCGTGGGAAGCAGACATACCTCATTGCGAAAATAAAATCAAAAACAATCAACTAAGTAAATTTTTATTTTTTTTTTAATTTATATTTTTCTATTATACATTATAAGAAATCTGTTAAAAATGATTTTAATATGAATTGTTTTAGATTGTCCATATCAATGGTGCATGGTCAAGTATAGCTAATCCTAAATTCAATCGTGGAAACTGCCCAGTGGAACTAATAATAAAAAAATCTACTGACATCGTCATCATAACAGACATCGTCGATTTATCCCCCATAGAAGATGCTCTTGAGGTTCAACTTAAAGATTGTGCTAATCACAATTGCATTATAAGTATGTATTTTCTTTGTAATGGAAACTTTTCTTTTTTGATTCTTTTTGGAAAATATATAAATATTTATTATTAATTATTAATAAAATTTAAATTATTTCATCATATCTAAAAATTTTATGAAAAAAAATAACAAATAATTTCCATTAAATAATAAATGCAAAAATCGATAATAAGTAACAAAAATATAACAAGTAATAAATAAAATTAATAATTAATACAATTTTTTTGTTTTAGAAACTTCTGGTTTTCTAAAAACAAAGTTCCAGAACATTACGCACGGAAATAATCAAAGTTATGCCTGTGCTGCCTTGACAGATGGAGAATTCAAGTTAAACATAAGAGTGATGCAGTACATCACTAACGAAGTCGAATTTTTAGTGGGGGAAAAATTGCAAGTTATTGGCTTAATCTATGAAGAAGAAGGTAACATTTAATTTATAAAAATGTAAAACAAATTATTTAATGTAAAAAATATTTATAATATAAGTATTTGAAGTTTTTTCATCGATTAATTTTTATGGAAAAATTTGAAAACTTAAAAATATTAAAGCAAGTTTTATTAGAAATATTTTACGTTATTACGTTAAAATGTTTTCTAAGTCCTATTTTTTTTACTTCTAACTTAGATTATTCTGCTTTACAACTCTTGACTTTTATCATTCTTAAATTTATTCAACAATTTAATAGTCGATGAAAACTTTAGACACATTATAATATAGCAAAATAACAAAAAAAATAACAATTTATGTAAGTAATAAAAATAATTAACAAATATTTAATTTTATTTTTTCTAGATAAATTTGGAAAAAAATCTTATCATTTGCAAATCGATACAATATCTAATATATCTAAAATTCAGGGTGAAATAAAGACGTCTGCATTTATGATAAAGGCCAATAAGACTATTAAAAGGAAGGCTTTAGAACAAAATGATGAATCCTTTGATTCCATTGATGAAGTTCATATGAATGATAGTAGTGATTCAGAGACTTTAAAGGTATTACTTGTATTATATATATTTGTAAAAGACATTATTATACATTCATTATTATTTTATCATGTTTGTTGTATAAATTATTTATCGTCATTAATTTTATCTTTAATTTTTTCAGAAACTGAGAATTATATAATTCAGCCTTTTTGAAATGGACAAATTTTGCTGCATGCGTGACGCATTTATTCTTGAATCGTACAAAAAAGAACAAATTTTATTTATTTTTATTTAAACTTACGTTAATTGAATTATTCATATTCTTTTCTCAGCGTATATTTTAAGTTCCTATTAATGCCAATCAGTATTAATGTAAATTTTTTTTTAACTGCATTAGGAATTAGAAAAATATATTTTCTGTGATTTTGTTCATAAAACTTAATGTGATTAACAATTTAATATTCATAAAACTTAATGATTAAGAAATTATTATTGTAAAACAAAAAGGTTCTTAAGGTGATTTGTAATTTTCTTTGTCTGTTGCATACGTGTCTATTTTTATTGAAATATTATTGTAAAACAAAAATGTTCATTAGGTAATTTGTAAATTTTCTGTGTCTATTGCATACGTATCTATTTTTATTGAAATAATTAAAATAAATTTGAAAAATTGGCCAACATGGGGTTCTTCTATTATAATAATTGAATAGTATGAAAATGAAGAGCATGGAAATGAAGAGAACCACGTTGTTCGTTTTTTCAAATTAATTTTTTAAACTATTTTCTTAAATTTTCTTAAACTATTTAAAATTTTTAAGCTATTTTTTTAAACTGAATGTGAAAAACAGAAAATTTCTTCGGCAAATCACCTTCACCTTACTTAACTTTAGATTAGAAACTACAATATGCTTCCTGTGATAAATTATTACACTTGAATCACGCTAAGAGCACAAGTTCCAATTATAAAATGTTACTTTTTTCATTGCTTTTTGTTTTCTTTGCTCTCTGTGCTCTTAGCGAGGTTCCAATTATTATTATAAAAGCGAGGTTCGAGTATATTATAAAAACAAATGTTTAAAATCGAAATGTATTTTTATACAATTTAAAAGATTATATAGTTAAACAATAAAAAAGTGTCTATTTCTATGTTTTATTAATTTCATATCCCATTAATTTATTCAAATCACATTAATTTATTCAAAGATTATTAATTTATTTAAACACATGTTTGAAAACTATTCTTTATTTTTTAATTTGACTTTTTTTTCTTTTAATTTTTAAAAGCTTTAAAGATAAATATAATAATTCAGTACATATTGTTTTAGTTTTATTATTTTATATTATCATTTATTTTCATTTTGGAAATTACTTTAAATTTTATTCATGTAATTTTATTTTTTGTACAAATAGTAACACCAAGTTTATCAAATATTTAAATTTTCCTGCCACCACACATCTTTATAAATCTTGCCCACCAGAGCCATGGTTAGCGAACTCATTAAACAATCACATGCACAAGATTCTAACCAAAAAATTAATTAAATTATAATTTAAAATATATGTCATTGTTAAAAGTGCTTTTCTCAATAGTGATAATAGTGAATGTTTTAAACGTTTTTTAAACGTTTTTGTGAAAGTTTCTGATCTGAAAGCAAATTTTTTAGTCATAAATTGATTACTTTCAGAAATTGAACAAAAGGATCTCTAATTACATTATCAACATCATTTCATTATTATTTACAAGTAAGTGATTAAGATTTGTTTAAGTTTTAAATATAATATAAATAATAAAAAAAAATAATTTAACCGATAAAATAGATAACAATAATTTATTCTTATATTTTAATTTCATACTTTAATTTAACAGTGTTTAATATATACTCAAATAACAAAACGTGCACATGAATGTTTGTTTAATTTTTGCCCAATGCTTCCAACATTTTGCTATCTGGGATAGTTTTGATTTTGAGAATGCTATAAATCAATT
>JABFQA010000672.1:0-17761 GCA_022817065.1 Probaryconus sp. ZL-2020 | reverse complement strand
CAACTTCCAGGCTAAGTTGAAAAAAAAAAAAAAAAAAAAGAAAAAAATCTATGAGCTATTATTGCACAATGTATCAAGTCCGAGTCAACTTTGTATGTTTCAATAATGATAAATTCGAAGGATGACAATTTTTAATGTGCCTCTCTTTGATCTACGAGCAACAGATTATTGAAATCACGAGCGCAATGTGCGTTGCGCTTTTTGCAATTATGCCACCGTTGGCTTAGTTTATTGAAACGTCAACTTGACATTTGTCCTAAAAACTACTGGAGCGCGCGTGATGCTTTAGATTTAGATTATTTCCCCTGGAAAATTAATAGGCTCGCCTTTCGCACGCTTTTGCACGATTCAGAATGATATTGCACTTGGTCGAGGAGATCTTTTAACTGGCTTGAATCGCACTTTTCCGCAATTGCTTGTCGCATAGTTGCGCGCGTTAAACGGAGATGATTATCAGTTTATTAAGCGTTTTATCTTTTTCGCTGATAAACCTTGAGGGTAAATGTAAAATGGAGCATAATTTATTATAAGATAGGTGTAATAAACTCGCGGCCATTCGGATAACGTGGATTTTGTTCTGTATCTTTTTCGTGCCTTTCTTTATCTTTGGCCGATTGAACGACGTCTCTAATATTCGATGTCGAAGTTACGTCCACATAAATAGTCACCGCGCGCTGCTCTATTTTCGTCCCTTTTCCTTTTTTTTTTTTTTTTCTTTTTTCTTTTTCGTATTCTAATTATTATCATATTAGTGCGTTATGGAGAGATAGAAATCGTATCAGTTCGTTTATTGCAACTATTAAACTGTTAATTAACAGTGCTCGGCTTAATTGGAAAAGTAGGTTAGAGGATGAGTCCAACCATAAGAATTAGTAAATTTAACTTGTTAAGTCAGTTGGATAACGTTTCTTTCACCTTCAATGCCAATTGCAAAGCGCGCTTGCTATTGCCTGCCGATTGAAATTAATTCAAATTCAATGGATTTAGAAATCTTAACACAGTACTTTCTACTGGAACCGATTGCATTTCTCCAAAATTCCTAATTTTGCAAAAGTGACCATTTAAATGTCATTCGGGTTCGTCGAAAGAGCAATAAATAATCATAGGAAATAAATCACATAATGCAATGTCGCGTAGAAAATTTATTGACGTTTCAACCTATATTTGGTTCTCTTTAGAACAATAGAGATACTGTATAATAATGTCTCGTCGTTATTTGTTGGCATTTAACTTTATTAACAGTTATAAATGTTCAATATTCAGGTACAACGAACAACGGAAGACGCATTAAAAAGATTCTCTATTGTGATGTTCTAAACAGGATCGAATATTGAACGAAGAAGAGTCGATAAATTTTAGAAGCGCCACAGTGCAACAAGAAGATGGCCAATTTTACCAGATCTTTTTTACAACGTGACGAAAAAAAAAATGGTATACAGTAATTAAGCGGCAAACTTTTCGTACGCAATCTGAAACAAATGTAATTATAAATCCTTTATTATAAGATACAGTAATTTTATAATAAAGCATTTACCTATTCAGAAATGTTGTTTAAGCTACTTCAATAGATATCGTCTTTCCGAGGCGCATTCCTGACCGCATAAACACAATTCGTGAACTGCTGGTGACGTTAATGAATGATATGACAGCTGCAGCTTCTTTAGCTTCTGTGCTGCATCGTTATGTAACTTTAAAAATACAAAGGAAATACATTGTTACAGACATGCATTCATTAGTCGTGATGATAAATAAATAATTACACGAAACGAAAATAAAAGAAAAGAAATTGAAACATTCTCGTGACACAGTCAATCGAAAGATAATTTGCGATTAAAACATTTGTTACTTTCTGATAAAAGAAATTGTTACGCGACAAAATATCAATGAAAAAAAAAAAAAAAAAAGTCATCTGTTATGGGATTTTTTTTTTGTTATTTCAATCGGAATCTGTTGTTACCAATGCGGTTTGTTTGAAAGTCTCGCTGTCGCTTGGAACTCACAAAGCTTAGCGACAGCTGGTTAAAATAAGAGTAAAAGAAGATGATAAAAAATGAAGAGGAAATGGATTTACGTCCTGCGATGATGTACGTTCGGATAGATGTCGGATAGACAGAACGAGTGCGGGGAAGGAGGGTTTGGGTAGCTTCGGGGTAGCTCAGCCGTCGTTTCGACTTCTCAGTCTTGCGTCGAGTTTCTCTAGTGCGACTTTACTCCTTTCAATTTCAATACAGATATGTTGTGTTCTTTTTAAAAACTCGCGTATGCGAACGACGAGAGAGAGAGAGAGAGAGAGAGAGAGAGAGAGAGAACAAATTTTTCCTTTTTTTTTTACTTCTTTTTTTTTATTCTCCGTTTTTCATAATGTTTAAAACATGACCATGCATTGCTGTAATTTGTCCATCGTCTCGAGAGTTGCAATAAAATTGACCGAGTAGTTGCGGTAAATTGGAATTTATGAATTACATATAAATTTATATATAAATGTATATATGTCGGTCTAATCAAAGAGATTGAATTCTCAAAAAATCACGAAATAATATGTCAAGAATTTACGTCACGTTAAATTGCCGGGGGGAAATTTTAACGGATTTATTTTCGTGATAGAATTTAATAGCGTTTGTAACTGGAGCGGAGTAACATTTATTGTGGCGTAGCATAGTGTGTAGGATTTTGTCTCTTTGCTTTCTTTTGACTGGCGACTCGTTGCAATTTTGTCTCTCGCACAATTCTTATCTATTCCCCGCCTCTTTCTGCTCTCTTCGTGATAAATAGCAAGTTTATTCATCGTCAGGAAAGATAGTCCTTTTGTAATATCGCAACGATTTGCTCGCCGCATTACTTCCGGAATAAAAAAGTCTTATAAGACGTACGAAACAGAAAGAAAGAGAAAGAGGGAGAGAGAGCGCAAAGAGTCACGAAAAGTTCGCGAATTGAAAGGAACGGGAAAACCATTTCAGTTTCCATAGAGATCCTTCGTTTTTTTTTTTTTGCAAATTTTTTATCAACGGTGTTACATGTGAAAATGCTTTTTTCGCGCAGAAGACGAAGAAAATGCAGTGCAGGTAATTAAACGAAACGATTCAATTCGCCATGAAAAACCGTCAATCATTTCGTGGACATTGTTTATTGTGAAAAGAAAAAAAAAAAAAAATCGTGGAATAACGAGACGACAAATATGTCGTGCAAGATTGGCCTTTTCTTGTTGACGGTTTTGTGTTTTACAAAGACCAGTCTCAGCGTTCAGGATCAACAGCATCAGCACGGAAAATCCAAGCCGGACGAACGCCTGACACCTTCATTTGGGTTGGTTCAATTTATCAATAAGCCTTATCAATAAATCTTTCAAGTCAAATGTTAAATATAAAAAAAAAAAAAAAAAGACAATAAAGTCAAAGATTCACGACAAATTTGATTTTAATTAAAATATGTATAAGTGTAAATAAATTCCACATTTATCGATGGTTCCATTCCATACAAACAGATCCGTCGGTTCCCAGCGAAACAAAGTTATCTTGCAATAAGAGGAAGATACGTTTGTTTCGGTGGGAAAAGATCCGTTCAAATGGCGCCATCGAATTGTGCAGATTTACACCAATAGGATAATTATTTAATTATAGGATAATTACGCCAATATGATAAAGCGTTGAATGTGTACGATAATGTTTAATCTGCTTGTATTATCTAACTCCCATATAACAAGCCGCATTATGAATTTCATTAAACAGTGAATCTGCCGTGACTCCTATCTAATGTAAAGAAAGTTTTCACTTAAAGAGCTCACTGTTCTTACATCGTGCCTTCTAATCTCCCTGTTATTACAATTATAAACAATGTTTTGGAATATTATTAAACGGCAATAGTAATTCTTCGATTCATCTTCATTTCTGTAATACGAAATAAAAGTAAGTCGCGTCTGGCAAGTGGTTCTCACATGCCGGTTTCAATCTTAAACTCTCAGATCGTTTACAGATTAAAAAAAAAAAAAGAAGAAAAAATTAATAGCGAATGTCTTTAATCGAATAGAAGGAATAAAAAGGAGAAGATGAGTCTGACTGAGTTGTATCAATAGTTGTGGCAGTATTGATATTGTCTTAAAGATCAGCTCCATTAATTTCGAGCACGAGGATAAAAGCCCCGGCGCCATAGTTCTGACTTGTAAATATATAAATATCCACTTGAAATGATCGGCCCTTAGAATGCCTATTTATGCATTTGAGAGAGAGTGCCGATAAATATATATCCTCTCTTTCTTTCTCCCTTTCGCTCTGTTGCCGTCCTTGTTCCACTCGCGTGCAATGCATGCGGTCATATGGCTGGCATATAAGACACATAGTATGACACATAATATCGTGTACTAACTAATACAGTGATACCCAGCAGCTGACGCTAATTACGAGGCACGAAGTGAATGGCCTCCTTGTTTCGAGGTGACGTATCGTTTATTTCTTCTCCTTTTTAATTTACGGTTTCTTGATTCATCTATGAGATATTTTCAGATTAAGCGCCGACAGTTGTCAAATTTAGCTAAATCACTGGACACGATAAATCTGCGAACATTCCATTTCCCTCCCCCTCACCCCTCCCCCCTCTTCTCCTCAATTAAAGTAATTAAATATACAACATTCGTCTTTCATTAGAAAAATTAAATTATCCTTGGGTTTATTAATTATCCTTGTCAGATGTATGTTTTTCTAGTTTTTCAGGAGGATTCCAAAATGCAATGTTCCATCGAATATATAAGAAAGAACATTAAACCATATTGTTTTTTTTTTTTTCTGGACACGTAAAATATGAGATATTGATATTGAAACTGAATTATTTCAGACCGAATGTTTGTCGTTCGAGGCAAAACAATCACTGTTGTCCCGGTTGGACTAAGAAAATTGATTCAGGACTTTGCGTGATTCGTGAGTTTCCATTAAAACAATTCGATACCGAATGAAATCGCGAAGCCGATGAAACGAATTGAATGAACGTTGTATTGTGTTGCAGCGATATGTTCGAGAAGGTGCGGACAAGGTAGATGCGTTAGGCCAAATATTTGTTTGTGTGACGGAGGAGTCGTAGCGCCTAATTGTGATTCCAGATATCAGAATCAATTATCGAAAGGTGCGTTACCAATTAACACTAGGTCTCACCGAATTTCAATTAGTCATTTTAATACCTTTAAAATGGAATATTTTATAATTAGGGTATCCATCTGAAAATGGCACCATCGGACGATACGGAGACTCGGGTCCAAACAGTTGCAAGGCTCGTTGCGTCAATGGGGTCTGTGATTCCGATGGCAAATGCAAATGTAAACCAGGCTACCAGGGCGATTATTGCAGAGAACGTAATAAATAACAGAGAAGACAAAATTAGATAGAACAGAGGTGGTGAACTAAAGGGAGAACAAGTACAGTTCAGTTTAGTTCACTTGGCCCCTTATAATTCACGTTTAAAGATTAAATGTGCCGTGCGTTATGACGTTTTAAACCTGTTGCAGCTATTTGCAGAGAACTCTGCTTGAACCAAGGAAGATGCATAGGTCCGGATCGTTGTGCTTGCGTTTACGGTTACACGGGAAGACGATGCGAGACGGATTATAGGACTGGGCCCTGTTACACTAAGATTAAAAAAAATTCATTGTGCACCGCGAGCTTAGAAGGCGTACTTTGCACGAGGCAACTGTGTTGCGCGACCGTTGGCAAGGGATGGGGCCATCCCTGCGAGAGGTGTCCATCTCGTCTCGATTGTGAATTGGGTCATCTCAAGACCAACAGGGGCGATTGCGTCGGTGAGTCATTGGATCGCTTAATTTCATTAAAGAATTGTCACAGAATCATTGGCGATTCAATTAGCCGCTTGAAATTCATCGCAATGCATTTTACGATGATCCCCTTGCAGACATTGACGAATGCGACGCGATACCAGGCTTGTGTAAAGGCGGCAAATGCGTCAACACCGAAGGATCGTTTGTCTGCGAGTGTGCGGAAGGTCGCGCTCGCAATCCCGATAGCAATAACTGCGAGGACGAAGACGAATGCCAACGAGAGGGAATTTGCGCGGACGGACAATGCGTGAACACCGACGGCGGTTTTTACTGTCTGTGTAACCCTGGTTTCATTCAAAGTCAAGATCGTAAATTCTGCATCGGTTAGTGACACTTGTATCGACTCAGTTTTGAATTCAATTTTTACAGACTTGTTGCTGTAGAAAATGAAATCGTTAGAGTTTTAGATTGACGATGATTCATATTACAGACGGACGACAAGGCGCTTGTTACCTGTCGGTTGGTCCTCAGGGTCGTTGCGACAATCAATTGACCGTCAGATTAAGTAAAAAGGACTGCTGCTGTGGAAAGAACATGGGTCGCGGATGGGGCGATGAGTGTTACGTTTGCCCTGTTATTGGAAGCGGTAAAATTAAAGAAAATTTCTTTAATTTTCAATTATATTTCATTGCGTTTTTATACTTTCTTTTATTGCAGAGGATCAGAGGAGATTGTGCTTTGAATCGCAGGATTTGATAATTGACGAATGTGCCTTGCGACCGGACATTTGTGGTCACGGACAATGCATAGATACGAAAGAAGGCTACGAATGTAAATGTCACCTTGGATTTGAAAAAAAGAGAAACGGCCAATGCGAGGATATAAACGAGTGCAAACTTGGGTATTGCCAAGGGGGTAATTGTCGTAATTTAATAGGGAGTTTCGTATGCCACTGTCCTCCTGGATTCGTGGTGTCTGGGGAGGGAAAATATTGTACAGGTAAATTTGTGTTTTTCATTTTTCTGTGAATAATTCGTGAATCGTTTAATTCTATATTAATGATTGGACTGAATACAGATCACGACGAGTGCCAAGACACAGGAATGTGCGCCAATGGACACTGTACGAATATGAATGGTTCTTTTATATGCAAGTGTAACGATGGCTATGTACTGTCACCCTTTAAAAATACCTGCATTGGTAAGCTTATTTCATAAATATATATTTTAATACATATATGGTAATTGTGGCTGTTGAAAAATAAATGCTGAATTTTAATTGAACTATTCTGTTTTTTGAATAAGAAAAAAAATTGATACTCGTAAAACCACATTTACTTTATATGTTCTGAATTTGCATTAAATGTAGCAATGTAGTTATAAACATCTTTAGCAATAAAACAGGCACGATATGATAATTTATCCAGATATTGACGAATGTGCGGAAAATCCACGTATATGTCTGAATGGTCGCTGTGAAAACACACCAGGATCTTATAGATGCCTTTGTGAGCCTGGATTTACTCCTTCCAGGGACAATACCTTCTGCGTGGACATGGACGAATGTTCAACCAGTGGTATGTGCAAAAATGGCAAGTGCGTCAACATGGAAGGTTCGTTCAAGTGTGTCTGCGATTCTGGATTCAGACTTGGTGCTGATCGTAGTCATTGCTCAGGTACGTCTTTCGAATCCTGAAATAAGCCTGAATAAGTCCTGAATAAGCCTGAAATTTTCTTTATACCTTTTTAATATATTTTTTTTTGTATTCTTAATTCTTAAGATATCGACGAATGTCAAAGTTCGCCGTGTCAAGGTGGACGTTGTACCAATGTGCCTGGCAGTTTTCGATGCGAATGCAACGCTGGTTTTTATTTGGGCCCTGATGGTAGAACCTGTTTAGGTTCGTGAAATTATTTCTATATTTCCTGTAAAAACCATTCAATATGGGATCTCTAAAAAGAATCATTATACATTGCAGATACAAAACGAGATTTATGTTATTCTCAATACAAAGATGGACAATGTTCAAATCCTGCCTCAACTGCGGTTACGAAATCAAGCTGCTGCTGTTGTACCGTTATTTTAGGAAAACCACTTGCATGGGGTACAAACTGTCAACCTTGTCCAATTCCAGGGACAACTGAGTTCGACTACTTATGTCCTCACGGTGCTGGAATGACTTACAATGGCGATGGTACAGTCATTAAATGTTCAATATCCTAATTTTTCGAACAATCTTGTAAAATATAATTCACGTTACTTAATCCTGAGACAGATATCAACGAATGTGCTCAAAATCCAAACATTTGCGTTAACGGCGGATGCGACAATCTTATGGGAACGTATCGCTGCATCTGTGATCATGGTTACGAGGTTGATTCCACTGGTAAGGTATGTTCTGACATCAACGAGTGCGAACTCGAAGACTTTTTATGCAGCGGAGGACAGTGCAGAAATACACCTGGCAGTTTTCAGGTAATAACTGAAACACAATTACATCAGTTATTTCAATTTGAACACAATTAAATAACATTAATATCGAAATTGCACATTTTTGCAAATTTTTGCAATTTAGTGTATATGTCCAACTGGTACAAGTTACAATGCAGAAACACAATTGTGCGAAGACGTGGACGAATGCATAGAATTGGGACCAGACGTTTGCACTAACGGTGTTTGCATAAACACTTTGGGGTCTTACGAATGCGAATGTACGTCTGGTTACATGTTAGATAATACCGGCCACATATGTATAGGTATATATAATATATAATTTATATGAACTTCTATAACAAAATGTCTTTTATTTGCAAATCAATCAAATAAATTGTGTTCTAATTTTTTTCGACAGATAATCGAAGAGGTTCCTGTTGGAGTAAGGTCCACGAAGGACGTTGCGAGAACAGCATGATGAAACTGGCCCTAAGATCCGAGTGCTGTTGTTCCGTGGGTTTGGCCTGGGGAAGTCCCTGCGAGATATGCGATCGTTCGACTTGCGAATGCAACAAAGGATACGCAAAACTCGACGGACGATCTTGCGTCGACATAGACGAATGTGAACTTGACGCTGGCATTTGTAAAGGCGGAACTTGCGTTAATACTGACGGTTCTTATCGTTGCGATTGCCCAACTGGTCTAATTTTAGATCCAACTCGTAAGATTAAATATAAATAATTTAAGAAAAAAAAAGAGCAAGTGTTATCGTAAGTACTCTGAAATTAAAAATGATATCACAGATACAACGTGCATCGACGTAAGAGAGGAAAGCTGTTTCATGGAATACAGGCACGGCCGTTGCTCGAGTCCCATCGATGGCAAATATTCGAAGAGCAAATGTTGCTGTTCTGTGGGGCGCGCCTGGGGCAACGGGAAATGCGAATCCTGTCCAAAGCCAGGCACTCGCGCACACGCGGAATTGTGTCCAAAAGGTGCTGGTTATGGCGAACGTCAAGATATCAACGAGTGCGTCGAGTTTCCTGGCATTTGCCAAAACGGCAGGTGCAAAAATACTTTGGGCAGTTACACTTGCAGATGTAACCAAGGCTTTGCGCTGAACGAAAATGGACTCGGTTGCAACGGTAAATACTTTCGTGGAAATCTTCTGTTCTTCTGAAAAAAGAAACAAATAAAAATTACCACCTTTGTTGGTAACTCTATATTAGAGAGGATATTAACTTTTCCCTGAACAGATCGTAATTTTCCAAAAAGGAAAAGTATATCCGCACTTTACCAACAAGGATGGTAATTTTTCTCAAACTTTTTTCTCCTTGCAGACATCGACGAATGTGGAATATTGTCTGGCGTCTGTGGCAATGGAACTTGCAGAAATACGCCAGGACATTTCGAATGCGACTGCAATCCGGGATATCGCAGCAGTGACATCATGAAAGTGTGCATGGGTCAGTTAACGATTTCTATCGGAGAAATATTAAAGTGTTAATCTGTTTTAACTAAAATTTTATTGCCGGCAGATATAAACGAATGCGAAGAAACCACAGGACTTTGTCGCGGTGGTACCTGTATAAATACAGAAGGCAGCTTCGACTGTCTCTGTCCGCCTGGACACGAATTGGCTCCTGACAAAGAATCCTGTAAAGACATCGACGAATGTTCGAGGACCAGTGGGATATGTTCGAACGGCGCTTGTGAAAATATGATGGGTACTTATCAGTGTATATGTGACGATGGTTTTCGACAAACGGCATCCAAAACGCATTGCGAAGACATCAACGAGTGTTACGATCACAACGGAGGATGTGAAGAAGGGTGTGTTAATACTCCAGGAAGCTTCTACTGTACATGCAGGTAACTTCTTCAAATATATTCAAGAATTTCTTCTGATCGCTTAATTTTTTCATGTAACAAACGGGTTTGTAATAAATGGAACGTGTAATCATTTGAAACTTGTGTTATTTGAAATTTACCTTTACTTACTTTTCCTTAACTCTGAACCAAATTCACAATCTTTCTGATATAAATGAGCTTCATTTGAATTCGTAATATTCTTTGGATTATTTTGTAATGTGGAATTGATTTTTTCAAGATTTTATTAAGAAAACCATTTTTAGGCCGGGATACGGTTTAAATCCAGATGGCCGAACTTGTTCGGACGTAAACGAATGTCAGGAGAATCCACGAATTTGTAATGGTGGAGACTGTGCCAACATTCGTGGTGGTTATGCTTGTACTTGTCGAGAGGGATTGTTACCCAGCAATGAAGGAGGAACTTGTGTAGGTGTGTAATGTAATAATTAAAACAAAAAAAATGCTTTTTTTAAACTGAATTCATAGACTGAAACTCACGGTTTATTGTTGATCTGTATTTAAGATATTGACGAATGCATAACTCGTCCAAGAATTTGTGGATTTGGAGAATGCCGAAACACCATTGGTTCCTTTGAGTGTCGTTGCGAAGAAGGCTATTCTGTGAAACCGGAAATTGGTCCTGGATGCACGGACGACGACGAATGTATGTTGAACGCATATTCCTGCAGTGAATTTGCAGAATGTAGGAATACTCCCGGATCGTACGAGTGTTCCTGTCACGAAGGATTTGTAGGGAATGGAATCGATTGCAGAGACATTAACGAGTGCCTGACAAATAACGGAGGATGTGACTCCAATGCTCAATGTATCAATACCGAAGGTTCTTTCAGAGTTAGTAATCATTTCAATAAACATTTCCTTTTATATGATAATAAAACAATACAGATATTAAAAAAAATTCCTGTTTCTCTTTGTTAATAGTGTGTTTGTGATGCCGGATTCAGAGGAGATGGTTACTCCTGCAAAGACATCGACGAATGCGCTGAAGATCCGAGTCTTTGCGAAAATGGCCACTGCTTAAATTATCCCGGTTCATTTCGTTGTGAATGTGAAATGGGATTTGTACATCCCGATGAAACCAATGAACAAGCTTGCGTGGACATCGACGAGTGCGAAATGTTCAGTAACCTTTGCGTCTTTGGGAGGTGCGAAAATGTCTTCGGCATGTTTCGCTGCGAATGCGAGGAAGGCTATAAACTCGATGGCTCTGGCGGAAATTGCACTGACATCAACGAGTGCGAAAATCCACAATCCTGTCAATACGGTACTTGCATTAACACTCGTGGAAAATACATTTGCCAATGTCCGCCGGATTACGAGCTCGTGGAAGCCGGAAACGCTTGCATTGGTAAATAAAACACATTGATAATCATTGTTGCAAATTTCAGTGCATTGACTTTACAGTAAAATAAGATTTCTGCGAAAATTGTAAGACCAGTGTTTTTATCATTTGTGTTCTTATATTCAAATACTGCATTTAATAGACAGGAGGGAATCATTTTGTTTTGCTGGGGACTATTATCCGGATGGTCGGCCACGTTGTTTGTACGATGTTTTGTCTTCGGTGACAAAAGCTACTTGCTGTTGCAGCGTTGGAAATGCGTGGGGAAATCGTTGCGAGGAGTGTCCCAGAGTAGGTACTAAAGAATTTGAAGAGCTGTGCCCAGGTGGATTGGGATACGCTCCGAACCAAGTCACTGTCATTTTGGAAGACATTAACGAATGCGAAGAACTGTACGAAACAGTATGTTTAAATGGACATTGTACCAATACGTTTGGCAGCTTCATGTGCTCGTGCAACGAAGGCTTCACTTTGGATGAGAATAAGATCAGTTGTGTCGGTAAGAATTCGAAGACATTATTTCCAAGTTAATTTTCCTGATTCAGTTTTAAAAGTTTATCATTTCAATTCGATCTTTTTTTTTTATTTAAAGATATTAACGAATGTGCCTTACATCCAAATATATGCGGCGTTGGAATTTGCGTCAACGACCAAGGAAAATATCACTGCGAATGTCCAGAGGGGTATATGACAATGCCTGGTGGTAGTAAGTAAAATTTTTTGTCACGAGGGAATTGATTTATGATTGTAATAACAATCGAAACATTTGTTTAATAGAGGAATGCGTTGACATGAGGAAAGAAATTTGCTACACGAGTTATCAGGCAGGTCAATGCTTTGACCCAATGATGCATCCTCAGACAAAGATGTTATGTTGCTGTTCAATGGGAGCTGCTTGGGGAAGTCCTTGTGAAAGATGTCCTTCGGAAAGAAGTCGTATGTAGACATTCAGGATCAACTTTTTATCGAAAAAAATTTTTATTCTTATAATTTATAATCAAATTGTACAGGTGAACATGAGATTTTATGTGGCTTGGTTCCTGGGCAGATAATGAATCCAATAACCAATCATTCGGAAGAGATCGACGAATGTGCTTTGATGCCAACGATGTGTACTCACGGTCGTTGCATAAACACCCCCGGAAGTTTCGAATGCCGCTGCGACAGGGGATATTTCTACGACGAAAATTCTCACCAGTGCATCGATCAAAACGAGTGTCAGCAAATCCCAAGTCCCTGTTCCGGAAACGCCCAATGCATCAATCGTCAAGGATATTTCGATTGCGTCTGTCCATTGGGTTACATACTCAGTCCGAATAAAAGGGATTGCATCGACATCGACGAATGTTTCGAACGAACGGGACTTTGTGCAAACGGGGTCTGTAACAATTTCCAAGGCAGCTTCCAATGCGTGTGTCATCCTGGTTTTGCTCTCACACGAAATAGGGACGCTT
The DNA here is from genome assembly GCA_022817065.1 of Probaryconus sp. ZL-2020. Taxonomy (NCBI): domain Eukaryota; kingdom Metazoa; phylum Arthropoda; class Insecta; order Hymenoptera; family Scelionidae; genus Probaryconus; species Probaryconus sp. ZL-2020. The sequence continues at coordinate 4,884 of JABFQA010000672.1, read as the reverse complement.
GCGTTGACATCGACGAGTGCCAAAGGCACTCTAACATCTGCAATAACGGGACATGCGTCAACACTCTTGGATCTTACAAATGCGAATGTTACGATGGTTTCAAACTGAGTAATAACAATGATTGCGCTGGTACGTGATTATCAATTTACGTTTCGTGATTCAATTTTTTGTCTGCATGATGAATAACTTTTTCTAGATGTTGACGAATGCAGGGTCATGCCATTTTTGTGTCGAAACGGAAGGTGCCGAAACACCATCGGTTCATTTTATTGCGAATGCGCGGATGGGTACGTTTTGGCGCAGGATGGACAACACTGTCGAGACATTGACGAATGCCGTGAGGTATATCATTTGACTGTCTCCGTAATTTTTATACCATTCAGAACACAAATTGACATATTATTCCAAAAAATTGCTTCAGATAGTAGGTCTCTGTCCGTCGCCTGGGAAATGCCAGAATCTAATGGGTACTTACATTTGCTCGTGTCCACCAGGATTCGAATTGGATCGCTCAAAGAAAATCTGCATTGGTACGTTTTGCAAAAATACCCAATTTAGTAACGAAAGGTTTTACTTACCTTTTTAAAAGTGATCTGTCGTTTAAACTATTTATTGAATCTTCAGATATCGACGAATGCGCAGAAAGTGACGAGATCTGCGAAAACGGTCGCTGTATCAATACAGAAGGAGGCGTGATATGCGAATGCCCGGAAGGCTACAATTTGAGCGATAAAACGAATTCATTGAAATGCGTCGACGTTCGAGAAGACAGTTGTTTCGACGAATACAGGTACGGTCGGTGCAGTGCCGCTCGATTGGATGCCCTCACCAGAAAGCACTGCTGTTGTACAATGGGAAAAGCTTGGGGCAGACATTGCGAAAGATGCCCGATACAAGGAACCGGTAAAATTCATGACACTTTCTTACTCTTACCGAAATTCCAATGAACTCGATTACATAATATGTGAAAAAATTTTTTTTAGAGGAATTTAAGAAATTGTGTCCAGAGGGACCAGGTCGCGACGACACAGGCGTCGACTTAAACGAGTGTCTGTTTATGACGAACATTTGCGCCGGAGGAGATTGCATAAATACAGACGGCTCGTTTCGTTGCGAGTGTCCTCACGGTTACGTGTTAAACAGCGAGGGAACCAGCTGCATTGATCAGAACGAGTGTCATCAAACGCCGAACATTTGCGGCAACGGCACTTGTACAAATCTTAAAGGAGGTTTCGAATGTTCTTGTAACGACGGTTTTGCTCCGGGAGCCAATCAAGCTTGCGAAGACGTGAATGAATGCTTAGAGCTTGGTAATCAATGTGCTTTCCGTTGCCATAATATTCCCGGATCGTTCAAGTGTTTGTGTCCTTACGGATACGTTTTAGCACCTGATGGCAGACATTGCATTGGTAAATAAATGCATTCTCAAACGCAAGGATTTCATAACATAAATGGTTCATAAAAGGATTTTACTTAACATAATAAAACAAGACAAAATAATCTGAGATGTGAAATCCTTTTCACTGATAAGAGATAACGTTGCATTGTGATTTTTATTTTTTTACCTTTTCAGACGTCGACGAATGCGCTTATCCATCGAATAATTGCAAATTCCAATGTAAGAATTTAATTGGATCCTTTATGTGCATTTGTCCATCTGGTTATCAGCAAATAGGTACTGGTGATGATTGCAAAGATGTCGACGAGTGCGCAATTAATTCGGGTTTGTGTCGTCATGGAATTTGCATAAATATCGAGGGAAGTTATCAGTGTTCTTGTTACGATGGTTTTGAACCGAGCGAAGATGGAAAGTCATGCGTTGGCGAGTATAATTTCAATAGGAATCAAAAATAAACGTTCCAAGATTTAATTTGTCGAATTTAAAACAATTTCAGATCGTCGAGTGGGATATTGTTTCCTTCAGACAATTAGTGGACGATGCACAACGAGAAATTCAGAACTACGAACCGTCACCAAAGCAGATTGTTGCTGCACAATGGGTACCGCTTGGGGACCAACGTGTGAGATTTGCCCCGCTAAGGATTCGGAACCTTACAAAGAACTTTGTTTGGACAAAGGCTTTTCAGTCAACGGGCAAGGTGCGTTATTGATTTTACCAATTAATTTCTTTTGATTCGATTTATAACATTTCCATTCCGTCTGACTATTCACTGACTTCATCACTTTTTCACTGCTGTCCTTTTCAACAGACATCGACGAATGCAAAACAATACCAGACCTTTGTAAAAATGGAATGTGCGTCAATACTCTTGGATCGTATCGTTGCATATGTAATAAGGGATATAAAGTCGACAAATCTGGCATTTTATGCGTTGGTACGTGAGGATTTTGACATTTTTTAATATGATAATTTCAATCAAGTTCAATCGTTAAGAGAATATTTTTATTAGACGTGAACGAATGTGAATCTGACGTTAAACCTTGCGAATACAACTGTCAAAATACCGAGGGAAGTTACATGTGTTCGTGTCCGATTGGATATATCCTAAATCCTGACGGTGTTACGTGTAGGGATCTGGATGAGTGCACGACTGGAAATCATTTATGCCAACACAATTGCATCAATACTCAAGGAAGTTACACCTGTGAATGTCGCGATGGATACAGTCAACATGGAGATGCATGTCATGGTCAGATATTAAACAAAATAAAAATTTACAGTTTTACCCAATTCATGCTTACTGTTAAATTATGAATTTCAGATATCAATGAGTGCGAATTGGATGGATGCTGTCCGAAACCTGGAACATGTATCAATACTCTTGGAAGTTTCAAGTGCATTTGTCCCAGAGGTTTTAAACTCGACGAATCAGGCAAGTTTTGTTTGGATCAAAACGAATGTGCTGACGATTCAAGCTGTGAATATGGATGTCAGGTACACTACTTTTAATTAGCACAAAATACCTTTCGCCATTTGTATAGAAAAAAAAAACTATATAAATTTTAAAAAATGATTTAGAATCTAATGGGTAGCTATCGTTGCGGTTGTCCAGAAGGATACATTCAGCATCTGTATTACAATCAATGCATTGACGAAAACGAGTGCAATAACTCACCTTGCGGTGACTCTCCCTGCATTAATACCCTTGGAAGCTACAAGTGTGGTTGTCCAGACGGTTATCGTTTCGATGAGAATTTACAGATATGTGTTCAAGTAAGATTTTCGTGTTTCAATTTCCATATTATCAGTCTGCAATAAATAAAACAAAATGCGTTTCTATTTGTGTATTTTGTAGATGAGCTCGGCGTGCTTGGGAAGTCCTTGCGCCTTTGGCTGTACACCAACTGGGCCAGGAGGATTTATTTGTGGATGTCCATCCGGATATCGACGAATTGGACAGGTTTTTTTTTTTTATTTCATTCTATTTTATTCGAATCTTCAGTATTTTTGTAATTCGAAAATTTTTTGAGACGTTTTAATCTGATTCATATTTTAGGGCCACTGTCTTTCAACCATAACTCCGATCGCTCAAGAAAATTATGGAGAGGAAATTGGCAACGTTCCAACGTATTCTATCGATCGTGATGGATACCATAGCAATTTGCCGCCGGACGATAAAATTATTGCTACCGAAGGGTGTTTCTCCTGCAAGGTACAATGATACAAAAAAAAAAAAAATTCTTTGAAGTGGAATTCAATTAAACGTTTTTTTACGTAAATTTTTCTTCTGCAGGTTAACACTGACGATAACAGTGAAAGTGAGGAATCAGTATCGAAGCCAGTAAGATTTAGTAGGAAAAAACATCAGAGAGGAAAACGATCGTCTAATGAAACGTATATCTCCGAATGGGATAATTATAGCAATTATTCACTAGTAGTCAATTTGAAACAAACTGCACACAAAAGGCGTATAATTAAGTTACAACCTTGTATAAAGGTAAATTTGATTGTTTATTTAAGCAAATGTTGTTTCGTTGATAAACGTTATTAATTTGAGAAATACGTATTCTATTTTAGAATATTGAAGTAGAATATAAAATGACTCGAGGAAACGAAGATGGGCTATTTAAATTGGTGAAGAAGCAAAAAATTTGGGAATTATTTTTCCAAAAACGAGCGGTGGAACCAAAGACGTATGATATTGAAATAGGTGCATTTACCAAAGATGTTAACACAGAAAAGATGTTACTGAAGAAAACTTTCAGTATCACTATTCAAGTTAATGTTACTAAATAACAGAAGAAATCAAAAATAGCTACTGGTATGTGTTTATAGGAAATGTTGCAGATTTGACTACATTCGATGTAACCAAATTCGCAACAACTCATGTGTTAATATTTACAAGTGAATTTTCAAATGTGAAATTATACATGCATATATGAATAGAAACCTATGCTCAAACCTTTTTTAATGATTTTTTATGGTTTATTTTTTGATGGTAAATTCTTTTAATGTGAAACGATTTCATTCGATCGTAAAGAATAGATTCAAAAGATCATAGTAGGCATATATATATATATTCATGTATAATGGCTAGAGCAATATTTTTGTATACTTGTGTTAAATTACCACAGACTTTGTAATTACAAAATGATATGTGATTTTAAGACGTGTTACAAGTTCTGTTTTGACACTGCCACTATCTTTTAAAATAATTTAATTTCATTATTTGTCACTATTTATAAATGATGTTGATAAATGTTCATCAAATTTCAATATAATATATTTTCAAAAGTTAACAGATGTAAAATTGTTCGACATTATTTCAGGTTACATTCAGTCTACAAATTAACAAATCAAAATTTTATCTTTTACATGTGTATATGTTTGAATAGATATAGATTTCCAATATGTAAACTTTGTTTAAATAAAATTAGAGCAGTTTTGATGCGAATGTTAATTAAAACAATTAGTTCGAAACT
>JABFQA010000671.1:0-17763 GCA_022817065.1 Probaryconus sp. ZL-2020 | reverse complement strand
CTGAGTTATTTTCTGTTATTTTCACTTACATGATATTTAATGACTTTAGAGTGAAAAGAAAAAAAAAAATAAATAAAACATTTTTTTTGTTATATAAAATATATTTTTATAATCAATTATTATCTTTTGTTGTTATTTTCTGGGTAAGATGGAAAATAAAATTGGAAAATTATTGAAAGAATATATATAACTCATGTATAACTCAATATATAACACATGAAATCATTGTTTTATGAAAATTTGCTAGGGAAAGCAACGCAGAAATACAGAATGAGTATATAAATAATTCACATCCTGAAGATGTGTTACAAAACAACAGAATTATGGATGATTTTAATAATGTGGCTGAAAATCAAACTGACGATGAAAACATTTTAATTGGAGAAAATTTACACATTTTCAATATTGATGATCTGGATGACGACGAAGCATTTGAAGGTATTACCCCATTTACTGTATTTATTTAAGTTAACCACGCCAGTTATTGAACGTTAGCCAATTTTTGAATATAGTACATTACTGCCGAGGGCGCCACCGGCGCCCGAGGCTTGTATACTGTTTTTCATACCAAGGTTAGGGGACGGAAGTGGAACTATCTACTCCCTAGGAGTAGATAGTTCCACTTCTATCCGCTAACCGAGGTATGAAAAATAAATTATTACAAGTAAAATTTAGGAAACTTCTACTTCCCTTTGGATATTCCTTAGAAAAATTCTGCTTTCCTCTCGAAAATTGGAAAATTTTCATTTTAATAATATATTGGATAAATGAAATCCACATTTCTTAACGTGTTCTATTAAATGTATAAGATGCAGTTTTAAAAGCAACCACTATTTTTTAAGCAAATAACCTTGAATTAAAAAAATTTTAAAATTTAATACAATTTTATGAATAATAAAAGAAAGTGTTCTATCGGAAACTTGCTATCTCGATTATTTAAATGACATTGCCGAGATGGCATATTCCTGAAATGGCAATTTCTTCCACTCAAGAGTCCAGATACTGCTCTTCAGAAAGAAATTTTCAATAAGAATAATATAAGACATGTTATTATTTTGCAAGATGAATTAATATTTTTGAATCGTTTAAATAGTATTGTTTTTCAATTCTACTTTTTCAGACGATGAATCAGATTGTGATGATATTGATAACAACATCGAGGATGATCATGATAGACCATTATATCCTGGAGCACGTATTACAACAAATGAAAGTATTTTATTAATAACAAAGCTTGCAACTCGCCATAAAGTAACAAATGAATTATTATCGGATATATTAAAATTGGTCCACTTGCACTGTCCACAACCTAACTATTGTGTAACTTCTATATACAAAATGAAAAAAAAATTTGAGAATTTTAAAATTCGAGAGAAACGACATTATTATTGTGAAAATTGTGGTCAAAGATTGAATAATAGAGATGGAAATTGTCCGCAGGCGCACGAAAATCCTAAGAAATCATATTTTATCGAAATACCCTTGAAAAATCAATTGGAAGTTTTGTTTAAACGTCCAGATTTTATTGAAGCAATAAATCATCGTTTCAACAGAATAATCGCTGAAGACTGTTACGAGGACATATATGACGGTAAAATTTACAAAGAGCTATCTACTGAAAATATGTTGGGAGTCGAAAATAATATCTCCTTCACGTGGTACAGCGATGGTGTTAAAATATTTAAATCTTCTTTTAATATCTGGCCCCTTTGCCTTACCGTCAATGAACTACCTTATAATGAAAGAACAAGACTCGAAAACATGCTGTTAGTTGGAATATGGTTTGGCGAAAAGAAACCCGATCCGCAACTCTTCTTACGTCCTTTATATGAAAGTATGATGGAATTATCTCGTGGTATCGAAATCACAAATTTCAATGCTGAACTAATCATAGTTAAAGGTATAATAATTTGCGGACTGGCTGACCAACCAGCAAAAGCTTTATTTTTAAACATGAAGCAATACAATGGCAAATACGGTTGCCAAACTTGTAAACAAAAGGGGACTTATTTAAACGATCATCGAGTTCAGGTTTATCCATATGAACCATTTGAACTGAGAAGTGATGATGAAAGTCTTCGACACGCAGCTGAAGCAAGAGAAATAGGACGACCGGTATTTGGCGTTAAAGGCATAAGTATTTTATCGAAGATTTGTCATAAATACATAACATGTACTGCGATAGACACCATGCACTGTATCTTTGAAGGTATAGTGAAACAACTTATAATACTGTGGTTCGATTCACAATACTCAACATGTCCTTTTTCATTACGACAACAATTACAAGAAGTTGATAAGAGAATCTTATCATTGAAACCACCGTCATTTGTACAAAGATATCCATGTCCAATAGAAAACCATTTAAGCTACTGGAAAGGTCATCTATATAAACGTTGGTTCTTCAGTGAATCTTTGCCATTATTACATGACATAATGCCACATGATTATTTTGAACACTATAAATTATTAGTATTAGGTGTTTCTTTATTATATAAATCATCTATAACTGTAAATGAAATCCATGTTGCAGATCATGCACTACGTGAATTCGTTTCAAGATTTCAGGATCTGTACGGCATAAGGCACATGACCAGTAACATCCATCAGCTGCTACATCTGTCAAAAAATGTTGAGAATTTTGGACCATTATGGATAACGTCATGTTTTCCTTACGAAGATATAAATGGTCTTTTAAAAAAATTCGTTCACGGAAGCAATAATCCTCAACTTCAAATATCATCGGCTGTATCTTTTCTGATAACAATGTCAAATATAAAACGAGCATATTTACAGCCTGATAGTCCAGCAACTCTCTTATATGATATATTTGATTACAAGGTTGGCAGATTATTGAGACATAATATTTCAGATACAACGTATATTATTGGAAGATATAAAATGGATGATAATCTAAGTGCAGAAGTGCAACAATTAATAAGAAACGTGGAAGTAAATAATGTTCGATACCTCACTTTTCAGAGACTATTGAAATTAAAATATCTTTACACTAGTGAAACTTATACTCGAGCTAAACGTTCAATAAGTTCTTACATCGCTTACGAATATAATAACACTATTCAAATCGGAAGTATAATACAGTTCATCAGATTCGTACAATGCGCATGTGCTCAATTATGCAATTGCCAATCCAATCACTATGCAGTTATTAAATGCTTTACAAAAGAAAATGCTTTTTCTACAAATACACTCGCAAGTCATATACCAAACATGTTTCGAATAAGAGAAGATATTAATGTATTAAGGCTTATTAACATAAACGATATAAAAACAATTTGCTATTTCATCAAATTCGACGATGACAATGATACGTTCTGCTCTATACCTATTAATTCTACTGAATTTGAATAGACACTATTTAATGGAGAAAAAAAAACACCTGCAATTATGCTTTAAATTTACAATAAAGCGTCATGGTCTACGTTTACAAAGACGTATTGAACTTTGATATTTAATCAAAGCACCATGCGCTTATTGACAAAATCGGTAAAATTTACAAAATGAATTGTTTTAGATATTATTGCTCATTGAGACGTTGTAGTAAAGAAATAAAACTATCAAGTAATTAGAGAATAATTTGTATGACGAACATTAAGGAATAAATGACGTAGAAAAATTTTTTTAAAAATGGCAATTTAAAACATGATACAACGATGATAAATAAGGCACAAAGATATTGCAATTTTAAGGTGAGTTACGATTAAAAAGATTAACACAATTAAATAAATATGTTACAAAATTCAATATAGTCACACATAATTTTAAAATAGATATAAATGAATTTTTCTATTTATTTTCTATTTATTTTATATGATACCATTACAAACATTATATTTTTTCCAATATTGAAATACAAATTTAATTAATATTTAAATTAAAAAAGAATATGTCAAAAGTTGACGCGAACGCAAGCGCGAACGCGAGGAAGTTACGTTTGCGTTAAAACGCAAACGAAAAAAAACCAATGAATCCTCCTTAATGTGTCCTAGTATTGTTAACAACAGCTTGCGCTGCGTACGACACGTAAGTGTCCTTAATGCTAGCATTTTGCTAATACGCGTGCACATGTAAGTTCCATGTTAGCATTAAAGTGACAAGTATGCACAGGCATGCATGCTAGTTCAATGCTTACACTGAGAAAAAAGAAATAGTACATATTACTTAATATTTTGTAAAAATTACTGTTTTTCTCAGTAGTTTGAGGATATTGGTGAAAAAATGTGACTAATTACTGTTATTTTTAGCATTTTTAGAATAAATCGTAGTAAAAATTACTTTTTTCACAGTAAAATTTACTGCTTTTCAAATTAAATTTTTCTGTTTTTATTTCATGTCCTCAAAATATTTAGAAAAAAGTAATTTTTACTTTTTCTTTTTTCTCAGTGTATAAACTAATTGATACGTTTTATCAGAGTCAATTTATGACTAAGGATGGTGGTCTTGGAAGACATACACGTTCGGCAGAAGAACATATGTTGCTATTTTTAAGGCATGTTTTATTTAAACATTCTGTCATTTATGTGATAATGAATCAAACATTGTATTTTATTTTAATTTATTTATAACGTATAATAATTGCAATATTTTTGTACAAAAATATTTTTAAATCTTTAAAATAATTATGTTTATATTAATCCCTGTTGTAATAATTGTTGCAAATTTGAAAACGTACAATGATGAAAATTATTTATTTGCAGATATGCAGCTGACAAGGTAACTATTCATTCCGTCAGCGAATTGTTTGGAATCAATCCGTCAACAGCACATAGAATGAAAAACAGAGTTATTAATTTTCTTAATGATTTAGCACCGTCCATAATCAAATTTCCAGCCACAACAGAAGATCGTCAGTCTAAGGCTAATTAATTTTTAGAGATTTACAACACTGATGGAATTGTTGGTGCCATCGACAGTACATATATTAAAATAAGGACACCGTGGCACAAATTAAGCTCGACGTATGCCAATAAACATGACGAGACGTCACTTACGTTGCAAGCGATTTGTGATGCCAGGTGTAGATTCCTGAATTGCTTTACTGGCGTGCCTGGAAAATTTCATGATTCGCGAACTAATTCTGAATCTTTTGTAAAAAACAAAATCGAAAAAATGGGTAGAGAATACCATTTAATAGGGAATGCTGCTTATCCTCTGTCTTTGAATTTATTGACCTCATACAGAGACTACACTGAGAGAAATAATACTGTAAAAATTATTATATTCTATAGTAATAGCGGGATGGTCAACAAATATCTCACAAATTACTATATTTAATAGCATTATTCAATATATTTATTATAAGAATTGTCACTTTTATAGTGAATAATACTATTAAATATAGTAATTTGTGAGATATTTGACGACCATCCCACTATCACTATAGAATATAATAATTTTTACAGTATTGTTTCTCTCAGTGTGAAGTGAATTGACACTTTTTCATTGAACTCCTGACAAAGAACAAGCGAATTCGTCAGTAAAATTGTATTCGCGTGTATTGTTTTCTCTACACCTTGGATCTGCTTTATATTTCATGAGTCTAAGTAGTTTTTTTTAACGCTCGCTTATTCCGAAGAAAAACTCTGATAATCTAATCGAAAATTTATGTATATAAGGAGCTCCTTCATTATTTACGTGGTCCAAATAACGTTCGTTTCATTTCATATAAAAAATTAAATGACGTTTATTCTTGTAAATAAGTACTTCACGAAACCTTCGTTAATCATATAATCAACGTTATACTGAAAATATAAATTATGCAATCGAATAATATATCTATATATATATATCGTTGAACTTTGTTTTTTTTCTTTTTAATTTTTGCAAAAAAAAAAAAAATAATAATAATATATTTATAATGTATAAGACTTTTCATAAGTGAGGATTATTTGAAGTGCACGCACACGAATCTAGTCGAATGATACGCTCTCGCTCGTCTGCTCAAGATGCGCTAGTCTCTTTATTGCTCTTCTCCGAGAGAAGCGTCGTGGCATTCAGCTAACATTCAGACGGTATTCAGCTTGTCGGAAAGAGAGCGGACGCCGGCATCTGAGAAGGCCTTGACCGTATCTCCGCTTATCGTATCGGCTCTCCGCTGCACTACTGTCTCCGCGTATTACTATAACTATACGCGAGCGCGTATTATCGTGGCGTGCGTGAGCGCGCGCGCGCGCGCGAGAAAACGTACGATTTTATATGCATCAACGATACGAATCGTAAATAATTCCCTTTCATCGAAATAATTTATCGTCGAAAAAACAAAATAACCCGCAATGGCAAACTCGCGTTGCGAAAATTTATTTTAATTTTATTACGACGATGATACAATAAGTTGGCACGAACTTATGAGCTCGTTGAAACGTTACTTTTGTAATATATCGTAACGATCGATTGTAATCGTAAATTCAAAGTTACTGTTACGGTTTTAAGATTGAGAAAGATGGCGAACGCTTTACCCCAGATTTCTTAGACAAGTTGGTACTCTTTTCTTTTTTCTTGTTTCGCTGAATTACAGAAATCAATTTGCGAACGGTGAAATTTGCAATCCAAATTTCAACGACAACAATGCGACTTGTTAATTATTTTCCATTTGAGAAAAAAGGCACTATCAAGATTCCAATCGATGACATTTGAAAATGGAAGGAAAAGAAAGAAATAAAAAGCATCTAATCTACCGAAGACAATGATTAGAAATTCAAGAGATAACTCAAGAGAGCTGTTAATCGAAATTTTTCCACAGTTAAAATCCCGAAGATATTTCTTTAGGAAATCATAAAGAATCCCCCTTGCGAATTTAAATCTCTCTCGTGAAAAACTCAATCAAGTCATTGGCTCGCGTTCTATCGCGTTGCCACTTGGATTTCGCCTCGCAGTCTCCAGGTTCCATTGTGTCGAACGGGAACGCATGGCATAACGTTTCCAGTTTGAAATGCTATCTGTTGAACTTTATAATTTACGATATTTCGTCGAATATAATCGTAAGAATGCCGTCACGGCGCAAACTTGTAGCAAAACCTTTTCTAATCCAAGGACACGCTCGTGCGCATGCATATGCACCGAGTAAGACTTTAACTCGGAGAAAGGCGATGATTGGTGCACTAGTGCAAGGTGCCCACTGCCGAGTGCTTACGTAATCTCCTCTCGTACGTTACCCAAGAGTAAATATTCTCGAGTATCCAACGCTAATGAAGTAAAAATAAAAGCTTTATTTATTCCTTACCAATGAGAAGGAAAATTGCTAAAAAGATACAAACAAGAGGAAAAATGTTACGTTAGATCAGAATTTTACAGAGGCATTCTTTTTCAATCGGTATTTAATATATTCACAGGCATTGTTTTTGCATCAAAAATTAATTTTGCAATCTCATTCAAAATACTTAAAATAATTTCGTTAAAAATGAAAAGATCATTTCAAAGTCATTATCTTCGAAATGTTATCTACTTAAGTGAATGCAACATCTATTCTCGGTTGTTCGCAATATAGTACAGCTATTTTAAAAATAACCTTTTTCTATACTCAGCAATAGGATTGAAAATATCCTAGATAACTGCAAACAAGAGGAAACAACGCATTCAGGAATTTGCAAAAAGCTGGATTTTTCAATGCGCTCAAAAAACCAGCCTTGAATTCGGCCAGGCTTTTTATAATACGTGAGAATGAAAGATGTATGAAAAGCATCGAAAAGGCAAATACGAAATGTTTTTGAATAATTGAATGCGGTTTCTGTTGCACGAAATATTTGTATGTGTGTATACGTGCATGTGAATAAGTATGTGTATATATATATTTTTTTTTATTGTCCACGACGCATTCAGTCTTGACCTAAATGCATTCAATCGATAAGGATATGCACCAATGAAATTCAGGATTTGGTGATTGACAGAAATTAATTCACGAAGGTGAATTGTGAATTGATGAAACTTTACTGGACGAAGCAAATGTTCGCTTTGTGTGGTTTGTAATTTTTCTCCGCGTACGTTTAATTTTTTTTTTTTTGTTTTGTTTATTTTAGGGTTAAGATGAGACGAATGAAGGGAGGTTCGATATTATTTTTAAAGAACAATCGTGACGGACAATAAAGAGTTGAAAGGGGGCGGAGGGTTAAGTTAATTTTCCCGACTTTATCATTTGCATCGTTGAAAAAAACTTCACAATCGCTAATGCGATAGATTATGAGTAATAATGAAATTGTATCATAGACAATAAAAAATTGAAGATAATTATTTATAAATATCCAATAAATTCGCCAATAGTTCAAAATTAACGTTTCAAATAAATGTCAACTAAACGCGAAATTAATTTGCAATTTAATAAATGAAAAGAAAATAAATCAATGAAAAATTTTGCACGGCATCTAAAAATAAAAAAAAGACGATCGTGTTTTTGAGGCAACTGCATGCTGTTTAAAAATTTGTGAAAAATCAATCTTCATCTGTGGGATTAAATGTTCATTAATATCATTGCCGAAGTGAAACATTAAAGAAGAGCGTTTCCCGACGCTTTTTTCTTATTTAACCGAATTATTTTTATTTAATGAATTAGCACGTGTTAAGTGAATCGGACATGAAAAGGGACCAAAAAAAAGCTGTCAATTATTCATTAACGATAAACGTTGAAAGTTGCAAAAATTTTCGCAAAACGTATTGAGATGGCTTGTCAATTTTCTTAAAAATAAAAAGTAATTTGATCACTCGACAGATTTACTCACATTAGCGCCAATTAAGGAGTACAAAAGTTTGCATTGTTCTGTCAGCACGGCTTTCCATTTAACATTGTCGTTTTTTCTGTAACATATAAAATTCGCTCGTTTACCTTAATCAAGCATTTTATTTTCTGAAGATTTATTTTCGTTTTGTGACTTTTCATGATAAATGTTTATTCCTGATAAATACTTCATTTTGTATAAATGGAATTAAATATCTTACTCCGCTGTTTATAAAACTCTTAATAATTAATTCGGAAACTCCTGAAAAATTTAAATTAACTTCGGCTCCAAAATATAAATATATTCGTCCAATAAATTAGCGCAAAGTGTTAACCCCGAGTGAAATTGTATTTTATGCAATTCGATTTTTCCAAATCTGTACGTACTTTTTTTTATCTACATTGGAAATTGCATGTTAATTACTTATCGAATATATTTATGAATTAATCAATAGAGTTAGAATACTTCACTAGAATTAGAAAATATAAAATTGATTCATCCTGAACTTTTGAAACGATTTCATAATTTTTGGCGTAAAATATTTCGAGTAAAAATGGCTTTTGACATAAGTCGTGCATGTGACTTTACGTCCTCAGTTGGGCCGCGCGCAACACATAGCAGCGAGCGATATTCGCATTCGGGTTGTTCGACGAGCCGTGCCGCCTCGACTCAGCTCCACTTTGCCTGGCCATATTTTGGGAATACCTACTTGTTGCGCCTCTCCACTAACGGAATATATAGGACGAGAGTATATATCTATGCACACTCTCACCTACTCCCACTCACACTAACGAAAACTTTCAACCAGTCACACAGACAGATATATATATATATATATATAAAAACACGTTCAGACAAACTTCAATACCTTTGTACCACACATAGAGAGAAAGAGAGAGAGAGAGAGAGCAACTAAATTTTCCCATCTCCTCGTAAGTTCAAGTTTGTGTACATCCTCATGTACTCTTTTCTTCACACAGAGTCAGACAAATATGTACAGCTACGGCTACGTATACACATTTAAGTTCTTGTTCACGTTTACATCCTCTTTCAAATATACAAAATTCATATAGTTCTCGTATAAGTTAAGTTACACACGAAGAGGATACCTCACACAGAAAAACGTCGAGCACGTATAAAGTGGCGCCATGTAAATAGGCTAGTGACGACGCCCGGACATATTCGCGAACTCATACATTGGCATTAACGCTAACACGTGCAACGGCGAAGAATCACAGACGAAAGTGGAATATGTGTGCTATGTTAGCGCGACGGTGCGTTGCTCCATATACCTCAACGGAGGATACGCTCAAACGATAGGATTTCCAGATAGCGCGACGCAATCTCAGTTATATTTATATCGCTCGCGTTACTGCACCTTTTTTATGTCATCGCTTTTTTCTTTTTTTTTTTCTCTACCCCAATCCCTCTCCCTCCCCCCACCCCCCGACCTTACATTGTCGCCCCTCTCGCGCCGTCGCCGTCGCTATCGATCCTTCGCTCCGTTTGCTTTTTGCAAACAAATATTTCGTTTATTTTCGTTCCCTTTGTCTTTGTATCGACGCGCGGCTGTTTTATTCGCAATTTCATTTCCTCGCGCGCACAGAGCAGGGCTTAACAATATCGTCGAGCTTCTCGTTTTAAGGGCGGACTTTGTGTGTTCCTGCGAAAGCACGAGATAAAGCATCGGAGTCATGACGATGTTCGGCAGCCGTTAGTTAGTTCCCCTTGGCTTTTTATACAATGTAAGAAGTCTGTCTGGAAAGTCTGTTTGGGGTTTTGCGAATTTTCGCCAGATGCCCCTTTCCAAATTGCGTCCTCTGTTTCGTGTTTCTTCAGTATTCTATTGTTATTTTTAGTCGGGAATTAATGGCAATTGATTAATTAGTTTAATTAAATGTAACGATTTGTTGCGATTGCAAAAAATGTTGTTTTTTTTTGCAATTGCAGTTGAAACGCATTGCAACGTGATTGAATGACAAAACCTTTTGAGCGAAGGTAGGAAAACTTTTGCGAGGGATTGTACGTCGCAAAATTTTGGGGTATAGTTGCTTCCCGTTTTCCGTAGTTTGCGAACCGACTCGGTGACTGTTGGCGTTGCTTCCGACCTATATATCCGGACACTATGTATACTAATACGTGACGGCGCGCATCCAACACACCGCTATAAGCGCCTTTGCTACTTGTTGCACTCGTCCCGGAAACCGAGCACCACGATCCGTATTCGAATCGCGAATCCCGAACTTGTCGCGTCGACACGAAATGAGATTCGGGTGCATTTTTGCGCGCATCAACCGAATGATCGAATCACACCCTATGGATGTATTTTTGCACGCAAATAAATGCGCCCTTTACACACGGAGATTTTCGTTCGTTACATTACTGTTATTCACATTCGGAGCCGATTTACGTATTACTTTAAACAGGAAAATATTCTGTTTTATCTACGATTTTTTTATCGTGAATTTATTCTTTTTTTTTTTCGAATAACTTTTCAATCAACTTGTTATAAATTACTTTTTAATGCATTCTTTTTTTTTTTTGCGTGCATAAATATAATGCAACGTCACACGAAAATACTACCATAATCGTAAAAAAAAAAAGGAAGAAGGAAAGAGAAAGAGAGCAAAGGGCTCGAGCCAATTTTTGTTTCAAGATAAGATGCTCGATAAACCGAGCTGCACCCTTCTGGCAACAGTTGCGCCGGCTTTGACCTTGCCAGGGTAATTTCGGAAGCCTTTTGGCTTGGAAATGAAATGGAGTTTATTGCTTTCGCAATAACGAAAGTGGTTCTTTTGAATTCGGAAAATGAACTCGGAGCAAAGAATTGGACGCGAATGGGTACTCTAGTGGAAAATGTAATCTGCTTTAATCAAGATCATAGTTGGTCCAGTTGAGTCCATTAGCGGGTTTTGTTTCAACCTTTTTTTTTTTTTTTTTTTTATTCAGGATCTCTCTTGACATCAAGAGGACTTCATCTAGAAAAGGAAAATCTTCTAGCACTGAGATGAAGTACTTTTAAAATATTTTTCCCTTTACATTTAACGAAAAGATCACTTTTACAGTAAATATAAATTAACGTCACAATTGGATCACGTTCTAAATATTTCAATCTGCTCAACCTAATTTCGCAATAATTTCTTTAAAATAACCGTATAATAATAAATGATAAATTACAACATTGTAAATATATAAACACTCATGGCAATAAAACATTTATTACATTTTAATGGCATTAATGTAAAAAATAAAAAACTTCATTCCATTTTGTTTGCATTTCAAATAAAACGCATCCTTCGAAACAAAAAGATATTAATTTCTTACTTGTTTATACGTACATAAACAATCTTCCAGGTCTACCTTTCATTATGAAGCGTGCAATTAAAAATATCACACTTCAGGTTCACATTCCTCTACGATTCGTCAGTTACCTGTATATATAAAGTTTCGATTCTCAATTATTAAACATGATTAATCGCTAAAGATCCTTCCCAAAAAAATTCTTGATCATTGATCTAAATCTGAATTCATTAAACATCAGAATACAAAATATTTCAAGCAGAATCAAATACATTTTCCTCAAAAGATGTTTGGACCCTTTTTTTTTTTTTTTTGTTTTTGTATGTGCATGGACAAAAGCGAGCGCGCATGGCCGAGTATAAACGTGCCGACTGTATGGTGCACTCACACGGACCTGTCACTAACACCATCGCGAACCAGTGACGTACATGCACTAACACGTACGGCGATGCAGCGTGCACGTAGAGCGCGCGATGTGGAACACACTCACTCTCGATGGGTCACTCTCACTCTCATGAGCGAGAGGGAAATTTGGCAGCTGTTTTAAACCCGGCTAACTGGCGAAACTGTCGGCCCACCCCGTACTACTCGCAGACCGCCGTTCGTTCGTCGCTGCCCTCTTTCTCTTCTCTCCCTCGTTTCGTGTCACGCTTGCACACCGAAAACCTTTATCCCCCGATACTTTGCTCCTCGTCCCCGAAAACGGATTTTTTCGAGCATTCACAAAATTAGTTCACTCGCTCGTACACGCACTTACTTTTCCACTCCACGACCGTGATTCATTCTGGCTTATTTTATTTTATTTTTTTTTCTCCTTCCTTTTTTTCTCCTTTTTTTATTCTTTCGCTCGTTCCGTTTTGTTTGTTATTTTTTTTTTATGGCCGAGGGAGAGTGTATTTATGGAAGGGTTGTGTCGATATCGAAGGACGAAAGGCTTAGGAAATTCGACGAAAAGTTTATCGCGAAAATTTTACGTGGGTTATTAAAGTTCATTAATTAAAAATTTTTGTCAACTTTTACACGAGCATTAGAAAAGTGGTAATTGCTATTCCAACGAGATGTTTTGAACATTAAAATAACTCTCCTTTTAATAAGTAAAAGGAAAACATTTTGCTGAAACACTGCAAGATGAAATTTGACCATGAAGTGTTCTTCTAATCATTTTACCATCTAACTGACATACATAATGTATCGCCACTTTATTAAAGAGATATAAGTTGTGCTCGAACAATCTATTATTAATTAAAATGAAAATTAATAGTCGTACCAAAATGTAAGATAAAATGTAATGAAATAAAATTTGAGGATTGAGATATTTGATGTAAAGGTACTTAAAGTAAAAGTATCGGTACTCTGTGCAATGGCATTATTCCCATCACTAATTTCAGTGGAATTTAACTTCAGTGGAATAGACGGCGAATAGAGCGAAGGTCATTTGACTTTCATAGGCATCGTGGCTGTGCAAAGTAACTGTTGAAACTATTGGTATTGACGCATGATCTTGGAAATTGAAAGTCATTAAGACTTTATAGGCCGCAATCTTACATTGTAAAAATTATGATAATTCAAGTTAACCGTTGGAACTTGTAACCTTGGAAATTCGTAGATAATTGATATCTCAGAACCATTATTAGCTATTTAAAATACTGAGATCTGGATTAGAAAGACGCTCGAATGTTGAATCCTTTAACTTTGAATAAGACGCTGAATAAGTGGGTCACGTTTATGCAGAATATACAGATAACCAAATTATTATATAAAATTAGTTTTGTTTAAAGTTAAACAGATTTTCCTCTCCAATGATTTTATTTGGAAATGCTGTTAGAAATTTACATCGTGGGAGTTATAAATTTTGTTTTTACAGTAATAATTTTTTTTTTATCCGTAATTTTCTTTTAAACAACAATCATCTATTCTTCTATCGCGAATAGATTATTGTAAATCTTTTTAACCCATTCTCCAATACAATCTGGTTTGGTTAAAAACTAGTTTCTCCCTACATATATATGCCATAGATGACTCCAATACTTTCAGTATTTTCAACCCCCTGCTATCGACACAAGTAATAGTTATTAACGAGAACTTATTCGCCATCATAAATAAATTCGATAGAAAATGGTCTTTTTGCTTAGGAATGTATTGGAAATAACGTGTGAGGTGCGTGTGCGAAAACACACGCGCAAAGGAGGCAAAGAAGGACTGACCCAACACACGGCTGGCGGAACGCGATGTGAAATGTGTTCGTTGCATCCGCTGCCAAACTGTGAATAAATCGTGCGTTGTATGCATTCGAATGCAACCAACACGTCGTTGCACTTTCACGCACACAAGCTCAAGCGCACGCTCGCTCCTGAATGCCAAAGTGTGCACGGTCCGTGGGAAATGAAGACGTAACGCGAAATTGTATTTTATGAAGTTTAATTGAGGATAAGGCCCGGCGATAAGACGAAATAACGCACGCCATTGTTGTCGTTGTTGTTGCTTTAACTACAATTCGTGACGACGCTTCGTTGCGTCACTTTAATATTTCAATAAGAAACGAACGAATAATACGGGCCGTTCAATGCCGTTGCGTGGCGAGTATTTTTGCAAAATAATTTTTTACCAATTAGCAGCCCATCTGAGGATACGTCACGGAGAACAATAATTTTTATTGTTTCCACATTGATTTTTCATCTCTTTTCCCTTTTTTTTTTTTTTCTGTTTGGTTATGTAACTTGAGTCTTCGTGTAAGAAATTGTTGTTATTTCTTAAACGAAGTTTTTAGTGAATGTATTCTATTTTGTAGTTTGAAAAAACTTCTTATAAAATTTCAGACAGACGTTAAAAAGTACTTATCAACAATTAAACGAGCCTTCATTCTTTTCCTGTCTAATAAATATTCTTCGTACGACCATCAGCATTGTTCAATTTGCAATCCAGATTGTAATCACGGTAACGCATTATTCGTTGACGTTAACATTTCAATATATAATGTAAACTATAGTTGTAACAGATGTAGCCTTATAACGTAGATCGTAAAATCGATAATCAGTGGAAAAGAGCATCGACATAATTGTGACCAATGAAAAGGGTAGTCAACCATCGGGTTTCGCTTTAACCAAGAGAGAAGGTGTATCACGTGAGCTCGTGAACGTATCAGAACCGTGTAAACAAAGCCGTGCTATTAGTAGCCCTAGTCATTCTGTTGGTACCGTCCGCACCAATACATTATTCCCGACAAAGCACAGGTCGACATGTTCCCAAAATTTTCTCAGTAGCGCAAGCACGTTATTGTCAGACATTTTCGTATTACCTAAACGATCTACAAAAATATATCTCGTCCTTAAAACTTTTGTCCCAAAGGCAAAATTTACTCTCGATACAACACGTTTTCGAACAAAAGAAATAAAATCCCTCGTTTATCCACGTTACAATCAGATTATTTGGAAAACAAACAAAATTACTAAGCATAATGACTCCTTGTCGCGGAACTTTCTATTTCTTATACCCGAACAATGGATTTTACGCGTCGCACCGTCTGTCCTTTTTCCTATCGCTTCCAAGAATGATAATCTATCTCTTTGTTTCTCTTTCCCTCGTTCAACAGCCAAACTCGTTTGGCACGCCATACCGTGGGGCTTTTTTCGCCGCACTGACCTGGGTTAAACTCGGTGTCGCTGTGCCGAATATAAAACGGCCCCTTCCCCCAGAACTTCCTCGCCCAAACATACACCCACTCACTTTCCGGCGCGTCTCGTATCTCTCTCTCTCTCTCTCTGTTCCTTCTGATACCAACGTACGTTGGTCTTCGTTGCGAGCCGAATGCGTTACGTACAAAATTTAATGGCCAGAACGAACGGCTGACGCGGGATAGGGCAGGGCCACGGTCATCCGAAAATACTGCCGCGCCTCTAAAAATGTATGCCTATAAATTTGCATTTTTATCGCCCTCGAGTTTTGCACGCGGTTTCATCGCAATGCAAGACTCAATCGTGTTGCAAAAATGACGCTGCATTGTCGTTGGTGTTATGGTATTCATAAAATTTTTTTTTTTTTTTTTTAGAGATGAGGGAATAATAAAGGAACGACAGAATTTGGGTGAGTTGATGGGAACAATTGGCGAGAATAAAATTGTGGAAATTTCGTAACAATATTGAAATTCAGTTGATTAAAAAAGAAAGGCAAAGAAGTTGTAAAAAAAATAGAGAATGAAATAGAATGAAATAAAACGTAAATTTGCAAAATACTGATAAAATGAATTTGCGCACGACGTCTTTCGAAAGCACGACTGTGACTAATCGTGGAAATGAAAAAAATGCCTTTATGTTCAAACATCATTCCTCGAGGAATTTCATTGGAAACATATATTCGCGGTGATTTCTCCATTAAAGTAGAAGCAATTGGAAATAACATAATGATACGATCTTGACACTCACGACAGTGTGCATTACGGTGGTTCTTTCAAGTGCATTGCAACATTGTGCAAAAGTTGCCTGATTATCACACTGATGACGCGAGAGCGTCCGATAGTCCGGACGCTCGGTTGGAATGAATCTCCGACAGCTGTTGCAGTCGTAACGCGAAGAAGCAGCGATGCCAAGCGGCAGCTTCGTAAGACAGAGGAGCAACTGGAGATGATTGTACGCCTGTAACGGCAATGGCAATCTGATATAAACCGACCGTTATTTTGTCAGCATATAATTTCTAATCAATTACGTTACGAGACTACATATCGATTCGTACCTTCCGCTCTGCGTTTCTCCTCAAAAGTCGGACGCTAATTAAATATCCGACCTTTTTTCTCGTGACAATATTTCAGTAGCATACAAACGGGTTCCTTAAGTGGAAAGAGACAATTATACCTCAGGAATTCATACGTGTCATCGTGAAAATCGATCACGAGACTTTTTCAATGACGAAGAAAATAACAAGAACAAAATTTAATCATCGATTATCGATTGAAAAAATGATTAATCATTTGGGATCCTGAAATAGGAATCGATAAATAAATCGATTGATAGGATCAATGAATGATCAGTTATTGATTTAAATCGGATCTCGCGTTGTTTGTAAGGAAAAAAAAAATATATGCACAGACGTTAACTGCGACAATTAAGATCAATAATTACATCACCTTTTGTATTTAAATGTAATTTCTCATTAACAATTGCATACCGATGAATGGCAACGATTTAATGTAATCCATACATCAATATACAACTTTACGGAAAAAAGTATAAAAACAAAATCGTTAATACTAACCTAACCCAATAATTATAAAACGCAAGGAAATGTATGTTAACCATATTCTAATCAATTTAGCACTAATTAAAACAGCGTTTAAAGTCCCCAAGAATAACTTTTAATCGCAGAACATGTGAGGCACAAAAAAACCAATCGACATTGAATTAAAATCAGACGAAGCGTAATTAACATTGAATTTCTATCCATTAAAAGTATTAATATCCAACCTCAAAGACGTTAGCCATAATTTAGTTGCAACTAAATTGTATTTGACTTGGAACTGGAATCTATTTTATAGCTACTGTAACTATGTTAACTTCGTTTACAGTAAGCGTTAATGTTAATTGAGGCCAGAGTCGAATTCGTTTTACGATTGGCATAACTAATTATTATGGTTACGACAACCATAAACGTAAATATTAATGCACCGGTCATGATTTTACGCTGTCCAGCTTGGATGATCCTCAACTCTTTTTTCTTTCTTTTTTTTTTTTTTTTTTTATTTTTTTTT
>JABFQA010000670.1:0-17765 GCA_022817065.1 Probaryconus sp. ZL-2020 | reverse complement strand
ATATAATAAAAAACGTAAAAATTTATGGAGTCGTTTTTATCGAGCCGAGTCACACAGCCCTCCGTTACCAAAATTATTTACTTTCAAAAGTTTTTCGTACTAAAATCGCGGAGTTTCTGTTGCAGAAAATATTTTGGCAATGTCGAAGAAAATTTATAATTCAGCATTCCTGCCATTTGGAAAATGATAAAATTTAAATACACCAAAACAAAACAGTTTACACAATGAGCAGACGAACGAGAATCCCCAAGTATTCATGACACCTAAAGCTTGAACTCTCTTCCATAATAAATGACGTGGAATTAAGTTCGCGCGGTTTAAGTGGCGCATAAGACGGCGTCAGTGTTATTTATTTATTCCCTGCTGAATCAATATGAGCTTTTGCATATTGCTAAATAATTAATGTGACACTTGGACTGGATATACATGACACGTGTTGGAACGCGTCTTATTTACACGAATATCTATGCGCGTTCGAGAGCAGACGTTAGCTTTACATACACAACTCATACGTATGTCTCTGATGAATGTTTGGCTACGTCTGTCTCTAGATCTATATTCATATGTACAATTATTATGCACACATACACAAACGTGCATACCTTAGTTGATAACTGTATTTATGGATCTTCAGTAATTACTGTATAATTCAATCTTCAATTGTGTCTGTAACCCAGTTGGAAATGATGGACATTTTTAACCATTGACAACTGAATATTAGGTCACAGAACTTTCAATCGTTATTTTTAAGAGTCAAAAAAAAAAAAATTAAAAATTACTGTTTAACGTAAAAGAGTGCATTAAATCAATCATGAAAATTTCGCTACAAAGTCAGGAATCATTATTAGCTTCAATTAGTATAACATAACCGCAAAATTAATACGTACCATTTTATTTGCCCCTAATAAAAGTCGCCGTTTCACGACCAAGATATAACAATTTTATTATTCATTAACTTTCATCGGCATAAAATTCCAAAACATATTTACGAACGGTCATAAATGTTTTAACATCCATTTTAATCTATTTTAACATTTCTTTAGGGAAATTTCTGCCATTTTCCAACTGTCGATCAACAAACATTCGTCGTAATGTAATAAATCACGGCGTTTAATCTTCGTTTGAAAAAAAAATTCTTTTTTTCTTCCTTTTTTATAAACTGAAACATTAGCAGACTCTGTATTAATTAAGCTCGCCTTTTCATATTTCGTCAAACAAGTAGCGCTCGAAATAAATGTTTGCTCGTAACTGTTTTGTACTCCGGTTTTAAAATACGCCATCATTAAGGACACACAACTGGCTCCTTTCTCATCTTCGGATACCCTCGTCTTTCATGTCATTTCCTTATTCTCCGATGTGTTTGTTATACTTCCTCGAGCTGTATTTATTTTTTTTTTATTTTTTTTTCTGTGTCCTCCTCTTTATTTTTTAGCAACTCCTTCCTATTTTTCTTGACAACTCTCGAGGCAGTCACATAAACGAGATTGTCTTCCTCTTGTATCCGTTTACACGCTATTCCACTCTCGCGTTACCCTCGTATTTTCTTTTGTCACCGATAATACAAAAAGAGAGTGATACGTTTCGCATTAGGATTAAGAGGGTAATCACCGGTAACTGATGAATACATATTGTTATGAAAAATTGTAAATCATCCCCCACCTCTTTTCATCAACGATCATTAAAAAATTACTTCCACAGGAAGATTAAAAGTAATCGTAAATTAGAAACGACAGTTCCATTTTTAAATGTACGATTGAAAAATATTTTTATCGAACAATTTTCAACTTTCAATGTTTTATAATTTTATTTGCATGGATTTACATAAATGAATTATTAGTCTATTTCAAAACAGAATATTACCAATTTACTATATTATATCCTGTTGAATAATTCTTTTACACGTAAAATAATTCAATAAAAATTTCAATCGAAATAAATGTTCAATTAATGTTTAATTTAATAGAGCTATGATTTTTTGATGTAAAGTGCTTTTAAAAATATTAATACAATTAATTCTAAAATTGTTATAATAGTTTTTAATATTGATCAATGTAACTTCGAACATAATACTCTATCGTGACAGTTATTTTCATAATAATTAGTAGTAAATGGTAGAACTACTAATACTAACAATTAGTAACTCCTAAAATCTATCACGCATATAAGGCGGAGTTCATAACATCTATTATGAAATTTGAGAAGATCAATTATCAGAAGCCTGTAATATCTGACAGTAAATATCAAGAAACTTATAGCATCAATTACTATAAATTTCATAATTGTCTATTGTTAAGTACTGAAGTAACATATTGAATTACCATTATTTCCTCCTTACAGTTTAGAGTATCATAAACAAATATAATTCGCCAATTGAGAATATGCAAGAACGTATTTATATAACAGAGTTGTTAAATTATAATCCAATAATTAATTTCATACCGAGAAGAAAAATGACGTTAATTAAATAAAATCTTACATGGTAATTAAAATATCGATTTGAAAGTTAAATAAAAAGAACGTTCAGTAATTATATTATATAAACACGAGAAAAGAAATTATTGTAATTTCAAAGATTTAACATTCAGAACAAACCAATATCGAGCAGAAGAAACAGTAATTAATCATTAGCTGAATTTAATGAAACCATTTATAGTGACAAAGCTTTTGGAAATGAGCACTAATGTTTAGTTACAATTAAATTATGCAACATCGTGAATGGTAACAGACAGTCACTTATTAATTCTCAGTAACTAATGAGTATTCGTATACAGTCCAATCTGTATGTATGAAAATGTTAATGAATTATTATTATCGTGCATTATTAAATCGTTAAAATAATATTGAGCTTTGAAACTGAATCAATTAAATTGAATTTAAAACTGCTGACTTAAATGATCTATAATAGTGTAGTAATTTTTTTTTTTTTTTTGACAATTCAAGAGATTCTTAACAAAAAATCTTTAATTGACGATATGCAAACGAATATTAATCAAATCACATCCATAAACTCTTTGGATGCCATCTGAATTGTTACCATGATCAATATAATTCAGAATATTATTAATTCCACCAATAATACGTATAACATTTACTAGAAATTGACCTGTTCCACTTCATACATATACCAATCAGGCTAAGAGCATCTCATTTAGCATCAGGGTCCTGATCATGTGCATATTTTAGATTGAATCCTGAATCGTAACATCAGTTAACGTTATCCCCATTCCCGTCTCAGTCTTATTTCAATTTCCACTCAGGCATTATGGTCCTAATTATACATATTGCAGTAATAATAATAATAATGATAACAACAACAATAATAATAATTATAACTTCAATATCGCATTATCTAAATACGTCAGCAAAATTAACCCTTTGAAGCTATGATCCCACAAATAACGTATTATTGAATGCAAAGCCAGCGTCTACAGAAACTTGATTACCTGAAAACGAGGAAAATCCATTTTCAAGACCACACTTGAAACATCAGATAAATGATTGGTTTACGATTATTGTTCCATAAAAGTCAGTTTCATTATAAAAAAAAAAAAAGCATTGAATATCTTCAATGTAAATTTAAATTATGATTAGAAAATGTATTTTGGTCGATCGTATATAACCGTGGACGTAAGTTCGTGTGTACTAACGCGTCGGGGGTTTGCCTTCGTATCGTATTTCAAACCTGCGATGTAACTACAGGTTACCTCAGGTTGGTACAAGGCAAGAAGGGCGTCGACTAATCCATAGACGAGGGGTAAGAAGGGGAGGGGAGGAGGGCAGGCTAGGAAGCAGAAGAAGAACGAGAGTTACCAAGGCAAGAAGTGGCCGACGAGGGAAAGTAGGAAGCACGGCTTTTCCTCTTTAAGCTATCGCACGGCACAGATCTTTATTCAAACAAATATCAAAGCGCTGATTTAGCACTGGCGCACTTGCCGTTAGGCCGGTAGACGGTAGACTCTCACGTTAGGCGCAAGCTGTGGCGTTAACGAAATTCGCGTAACCCGATAGCGACACTATTCTTCATCTTCTTCTTCGTCTTTTTCTTTTTTTTTTCTTAGCTCCGCCATTCATTCGACGGGCTTACCGCGATATTGGCTCATTTCAATAATGGCGAACTCATTCCGAACATCAATCCGGAGACTTTATCGAAACTCCAACGGCCAACAAAATAAGCTTTGCACGACGTTTCCTTGAAACTTCAGGAAACTTGCATTAAGGCACGTTGAAATGTTTATCAGATGATACTGGAACAACGTTTTCAGTGGCAATTTTTTTTTTTTTGTTCCCTTGATCAAACGATAACCGAAAGTTTGCATTCCTGATTAATTATCCATTTCATAAATTGAATTTCTGTTTACGGTTCATCAAACTCGGGTTATACTACTGATTTTACAAATGAGACTATTGTCAAGTCATTTGCATTGACAAAGAATGACATTGTTTAAGAATTTCTATTAATTAATTAGGGAATTGAAGTAATTAAAAGTGATGTAACAAATTAACACGTAGATGTGCACAGACAAATACACACGCGCGCACTTAGAGACAAGTTATTTCCTTTTCTTTTCTCGTCGTCTGGGCGCGGAAGGAATTAGGAGGCAATGAAAACTCGGGTACGGATGGGATGTAAATTTTATAAACGAGGTCTTACGTAGACGTATGAAGTTGACTACGGCAGTCTTCTCAACGCCCTCGCTCGACGTTTTGCGGCATCTTTGTCGTTGATTTATCCTTCCTGAGTCACGGCCAAACTTTTCGCATAACACCCGAGGAGCTTTAGCCGTGCAATTTATTGCAATTAAAAAGTAAAAGTTCAAGTTAACCCACGTAATGTTAACTATTAGCGACAAGAGCCGCGGGCAAAATAATTTTAAAATTCTTTGTCGTTACGCAGCAAGAATTGCCAGGGAAAACCTCACCAAAAGCAATAAACATTTACGCTACGAGAGAAGATTAAAAGGTCTTCCCGATTTTCCGCTGCAAAATGTTGCACAAATGTTTTTGCATAACGTTTCATTTGATCCGAGTAAACATAGGGAAATGTGATTGTTTTTTAAACACACGCATTTCTTTCTTTTTTTTTGTTAAGATATAATTTTAAAAGGAATGAAAAGTCACGGAAAGATTTTATATCATTTTTTTATATTTAATTAACAAAAAAATCTTATATCAGTCAAATAAATTTCACGATCCTTAATAATAATTTCGTAAAAAAATTATGATGTTCATTAATCCCGCGGCAAAGTAATGTGATCATTAGTTTAAGCGCAAGATTGAATAAAATATGATAATAACAAACGTTATTATAACAGCGCTCGACTTTAAAACTTATAAACCCCCTTGTGCAACTGACTATTAAAATAAATTAAGCAACATTATCTCGGGATCTGTTTAACATTCGTTAATTAACTATTGTCCCGGGGTTCTTTTTTTATTTTTGTATATAAGCAAAAAGCACATGTGAAAAGGGTAAACAACTTTCTGCGAGCGTCTTATCAGTAAGCTAATTGCAAAGGCTAAGATTTTCATCATGACTCTTGTGACTGAAATGTAAAACAGAAATGCCTGAGAGTATGGCGCCGAGAGTAAGCTTACCGAGGCGCTTGCAACGCGGCGCTCGACTCGTGAGCCGATTAGAAGCAGAGATTGCACATTAATTATCGTTAATAAAATTTTGTAGATTGAAATTTAGCAGGAGCGCTCTCGACAGATGCTAGGCCTGCTTAAAACATTAGAACACGAGGAGCGCCGTGAAAACGAATTTAAAGCTGTTAAATGGAAATGTTGCTATAAGGGTCTTCGACAATTTAATACAAAGGGAGGTTTGCTTTTTACTTTTCCATTCGATGTTTTTCGATTCTTTTAAAGATGTGCTTTTAAAGATTATTTTTGCAAAAATTTTAATCCCTTTTGGTTACAAACATTGTTTTTTTCTTCGACAAAATCTTTTCTCTAAGACAATTACTATCCATAATCTGTAACAACGTTTTTCTCATTTTCGCAAAATTATATTACACTGAATTTAAATGAAAAAAAAAAAAAAAAAAATGTAACAATGAGGCGTTTTAAAAGTGAAGGAAAAGCGAATGAAATTTCAATCACGAACGACTTCTCATTTTTACTTTTTCTATTCCCTGTAATTTCACATCCTCTAACTTGAGCCAAGAACCTATAATTATTTGCCAACAATTCATGTCCCGAGCAAGTAACATTATCTTAATTACATCCACTCGGAACATTTTTCAGGTGGCTCTTAAGCTACGGAGATCTTTTGTGTCGTGTTTATATGTTTTTTCATAGCTTGTCAATATAAATTATAATTCGTTCGCTTATTCACAGCATATTTACAACGCTAATGAATCTCGGAATGGTTTTTGCGTCACGGCGACTGTTTTGGAGATCGTTTTTGCGCGCACGTACAAGACACAAAGTTTCTTCGTCGGGCGATCGATACAACCGTTCTTGTTGCAAGATAAACGCGACGGTATAAACCGGCGCGAATACCATTGAGTATGATTTAGATGACGCGAAATACCCAAATGTGCAATCATAATGTACTGTTTGATGTGTCAAACGACCATTGTTTGTATCGGAATAATATTAGTTTTCAAAATATACACCACTCAAACCCGATACGATTGCTTGATAGGGAAACCTATTACGTATACGAATACAGTAAATTCATTTCAGTTAGAACATTGCTCTTTGGTATGATAACATACTGTTTTAAAATGTTAAATCAATCATCGAAAATAGTAGCAAACAAGTCAGACTTAAGAATTAAAAAATCCTTTTGACAGCCACTTGAGAAAATAAAAAATGTCCGTGATCGTAAATACGAAACGTGATTACAATTTACAGTTAAATTCACAATTACAAATGCAAATGCAAATTCTGGTCCACGATTAGTTTCGCCATTAATATGGCAGTTTGTTTACAGCTGACGTTTCGGTGATTCAGTGTTTCCCATGAGCGAAGGAGTTTGTGTCGCGTTGAGCACTGTTTCCACTTTAAGGATACCGCGAGGAATCAAGAAAAATTTTCGTAGTCATTCGACAGCGCGAAGTCAGAAAAGTCGACACCTTCGGGGACACGATACATTGTGGTGATATTGCAATGCTCGCTCATGACGATGTTGACAAAAAAAAGAAAGAAAGAAAAAAGAAAAAAGTGGAAGTCAAGTTTTTCTTTGAAGAATGGCTGTTGTTATTCTTAGGGAATCGCAGTAGATAAAACTTTGCGCGCGACGTTGAAATTAGATGCAAAATGGTACGAACTGCCGGAGAAAGACTTTCCGTCCAACTCGGACGTTTTCAAATTTTTCGGGGCTTCACAATGTATAAACAATCGAAGATTTATCAAAAATCCAATTCACCCTGTTTTATTGTCGGAGAAAAGGGATGTAAAATTCAACGACAATTCAGAGTCGCTGCGGCTAGTTTATTTGATCCCCGGGGAGGCAAAAGCTGGTTTTACATTTATCATACATATACATAGAGTGAGCAGAGATTATTCATTACATTTTTTTTTGCACTAGAGTTTTTGCAATAGAGTCTTTTTATTTTTGTTTGTTTCCCATTATCACTGAAAATCAAACCGACCATTCTTTTTTTCTTTGTTGTTTTTTTTTTTTTTTCGAAACAAATAATTTTACCAACAATCCACAACGTTTAACAGGCCTCTAATCTAATTAGAAAGTCCAGATTGATCCGGATTAGCGGAGCTTTGTGTAACTTTATCCGACCTCAACCAATTCTGCTCATGAGTGAGTTACGGCACGAGTTAGCTCAGAATTATAGTCGGGCCACATTTAATAACGATCAATTTCATATATTCCGCCGTATATGGTTACGGATTCACTTGGCTCTCTAATAGCTTAAAACTGTAATGACTTCGCTTGTAGTGCCAGATCGTCGTAAGAGTCAAGACGCACATCGTGGTCTTAAAAACAATAAAGAGAGTAATCCAAATTGGCTTCCCCAAGTCGTGGTATCAGCCAATGTGTTAATTTCCTCGGGTCAGGGATCTAATTAAGGTGTTTCAGTCACTAACCAGCAATACGACGACGGCACCATTTCGAAACTACTAAAATCTGGTATTCATGGTCGATGCTTAAGTTTGTTTGGGGCTCCAATGAGTATGGTTTTGGAGCACATCGTATGTGTTCTACGACGTCGGCTGGTTTTACGCGCGAAAGTTAAGGCTATGGTGACTTTAACGATCCATTGTAAATCAGTAACGATTTCGAAGGAAGATGACGTCGTCTATGGCCAAACATTCATGAAATATTTTAAATATAAAGGCGTAGCTCAAGTTAATGCCTTTATTGATTAAATAGTTTTCATGTTTAATCGACTGTAAAACTGAACTGCGATATTGCAAAGGAAGAAAGAAATTAAAAAAAAAAAAGAAAAGAAAAATGCAATGGAGGCTGGCAAAACAGTTAATTTTATTATGTCCTGCGATGATCGTAATTAATTTTGGAATTAATAGGTCGTGATCATAAATGTTTCAACGTTTCTAACTTTATTAATGGACGATTAAAGTGAGCGACTATGCGTCAGTGAAATGTTTCGGACTTGAGATATTCTCATTACACGTTACATTATTTGAAAAGGAAATATTATGGATTGTTATGTATTTTGCTGAACATTTTATCGACTAATCGACGCCTGGAGAATGTTCTTCGAGCGTCTCGTGAATTTGTGCACTCTCTCCATTTACGTATTTATTACGCTAAGTATAATGTCTAATTAATGAGGTTTAGTGTGTTATTTTAAGAACGATAATTTCGCTGATATTTATATTACCCATACGGTTTATATTAAAATAAAAACTAAACTGATTAACAGAACTCGCTAAATTATAAATGACAATTGTCATGCGAATAACATGGCAATGTCCCAATTGACGTTTATCTCTTTATAACATTCGAATTTAACTAAGCAATATTTCATATGTGGTATTTAATTGAAAGTTAAATATCTAAAATTATGTTCTATAAAAGTGAAATATACGATACGTTGAAATGTATTAAATATAATATGTCAGGCTAGAGAACGAGATGAAAAATGATATGATTGGATATTAATAGAAAATCAAATGGAACTACTTTGAAATAAACCTGGGAACAAAATCGATATTTCCAATGGAATCATTGTACGAGAAACATTGCATTGGAGAAAATATTTTGTTCGTTTGAAATTTAAACTTACACTAATTTTAGTAATAAAATAAAAAAAGCAGTATTGATTTAATTAACTATTCTAATCTAAAAACAGACAAACAGATCATTTGGGAATGGGAAGTGAAATTCTATAAAGGAGTCATTTATATTACAAGGAACATTTGTCATGAATAACTACGCGTTTCCGGAAGAAGCGACGTCGTCGTATCTCTGGCAATTGTTAAACAAGTAATGAGCCAGCTCGTATTGTGCGTTATTACGTATTTCTATACTTCGATGTCGCCTCCATATTTCGCACTCTAAAATCGATTACGAAGTATACTTTATATGAATTTCCTGGAATTATTCTTGTCAACGAACGCATGTCCAATCTACACGAGCATCGAGGAGGATTTCTCGTCCCCTCACGACTTTATCGATTTCTTCACATTCCTCATCAAAAGTCTCAAGTTTATCGTTTCCCCCCTTCAACCCCTCTCCCAATAATTTCGTTTTATCTTTACGAAAGAGTGCTGATACTCGAATTTCATTTGCCTACCTTTTACTCTAAAAGCCATGACTCCAATATTATTAAAGATCACATCTCTTGTTATTTCGATATGAAAAATCTTGATGTTTCGTAGTTTACGAAATGGAATAAAATCTTCTTTTAGGGAAAAAACTGACAGGGGAAAAAAATTTTTTTTTTCCCATCAAACCTCTCGTAAGGATTTGACGTTGACACTCGATTGGGCGCAATTAAGCATTATCAATATTGACGTAAGTAATTGAAGTAATAAAGGATTCTTGGCGTAGGCGCGTGTCATCTTGGAAATCCTTCATCAATTCATTATCGATCAGAGGCATCGCAAATTTGGAGACATGCATCATGCATAACTGATCAATTCGCAATTAACCTCTCAGCTCGTAGGCCTTACGATCAACTTAATTCACTTAGTCCGAAGCCAATAATATACGTAACCTATAAGGAGAGAGCTAATCATTGGTTAATACACGTGACGTTTACCTAAAGCCTTAAATGGAAATAATATCGTAACACGCTAAAGCGTTTTTGCGAAAATTTTGCAAATTCCAACAGACCTGAATCATGAATTTCTATTAATAATCAGAATTTGATTAAATCACAATTTTCTGTTATTGATTCGTTGAAATTCAACGTGGAATAATTTTTTTTCCCGGAGATAAGAGATACATTTTTCCGGACGAGAAAATATATAATACCAACAACAACGTTGTTTTCTTAATGCCGTAACATTGGTTAAAGTAATTTTTTAACTTGTACCTGCTGCTTCCAGACGTAGAAAAAGAAATTAAAAATTACAAGCGAAATCTTTATTAAGGAGCGAGACTTAATTCATAGCGCGTTCAAAATGAATTAAAGCGCCTAGGATGACGTTTTCTCATTTCTTGTACCGGTTACTTTCATGTAATGAAACTTGCGGTAACGTATTTTCCTGTTACCGGAATCATTTTTCCAAAATTAAAAGGTGACGACTCGGTAAACCTTGTGTATCTCTATTTTGTTGCAATCGCACCAGAAAAGCGCCAAAAATTGAAAAAAGAAAGGAAAGTGACGTTGAAAAAAAAAAATGTGCATCACGACTTTTCAACTATGACAAACGACGATTCCTTTTGTCAGATACAAAATTGTAAGAATCCGCCATTTGAATTCACAAAATTTCTCGACTATGCAATACTTTTTACGATCGGCAAATTGGGTAAAAGCAACATTTCAAGAACCAACACACATACATTTTTGTTACATAAAATACGGTATATTAAAATCCACCAATTTGATATTCAAATGGCGGAAAGGAAATTGAAATTCACGATGACGTAACGTAGAATAACGTTGTGTATAAAAGTCCGATGCTATAACAGAGGAAGAAACGTCCGCTAATATAGCTGAGAAGGTGAAAGAGAGATATTATAATATGAGAAAAATGGTCTGGGAGAGCGAGAATTCCGTGAAAAATGTCAGCGGGGACGCGCAGCGGGTCCAGCGGGTCGGAGGCGACGGAAGCATAGCGACCGAGAAAGAGAGTCGTGTAAAATGGCGAGCATCCGTCAAGCATTGAGGTCGAGATAGAGACGTATTGAGTGGAAGCGAATGAAATCCTATTGTCAGGGCTTACGAAGGGCGGCGCGCGACCCCCGCTGAAAGGATGCCCCCTTTTTTCTCTCGCGAATGCATATGTGAATGTGTGTGTAAGATTCTCCTATCTAAAAGAGAAGCTCCTGTTCGTGACTGGAGAACGAAAATGTCCGAGATACAAGGGACCAAAACTGCAACGAAAAAGAAGATGACGGATTACGACAACCACAACCACAAAAAAAAAAAAAAGAAAAGAAAAGAAGTCCGATTTTTCAGCAAAAAATATTCGCAAAAATTAAATGCGAATTAAAAATTAAATGCGAACCGTAAACCGTTCAATTAACAAACACTACATTATTCCTAATTGGATTGTTGCGGCAATGTATCTAAATCGAAGTGCGTTCGTTCGGTCTGCCTTGTTTTCGCAAAACAGAGCATCTGTCAACAACGCCTCTTCAGTTGTTATATACCCAATTCTCTTTTTCCGTGTCTCTCAAACAGCGAAACTGGTTTCTATAGTCAACTGACAGTGATAGATGCCGAACTTAATAGTTGTCCGTCCCGAACATGTCTTTAGAGTTGATAACGCCTGGCGACAGTTTTGCAGAATTTCCGGTTTAGCAAACATAACGTGTCCTTGCGCTTTTTCCCTCTGACGCCATGACTTTTGCATTAGCAAATCAAATGTACCCGGAAAATGAAATTGTATACTCTTTTGAGGCTTGACACGTTGCTTTATTATTTATCCGATCGAATTTCTAGATATCTTTTTTTTTTTTTTTTCTTTTAGTAATTTATTAAGATCACTTTAATTTCTAAAAAGTGTAATTGAATCCTTAATGGAATTTTAAGTCCATTGTATTATTTGTAATTGACGATAATATGGTCGACTTATGGCAGCTCGTACGAAGGAAGACGTCTCGAGAAGTTTTGAAAGTGAAATTTTGATGTAATTAAAGAAATATTTCAGGGTAGCTTGTTACGGAGAAATTGGCGAGCGAAAAGGGTGATTTTTAAGCGTTATTACCATGTTACTAGGGATCTGAAGGAGCGTGGAAGTAATTACTACTAGAGCGAGTAACAAATCGTTTCTCGGGACAGCGGTAATAAACTTTAGCCAGTGTTTTAAGTAGTAAGGGTTATTTGGCTGTCAGACGCTAGGCGTACTCGCCTTCATTCGAATTGGAAGATGTTATATTAATTTTGGACTTCGTCCTAAATTAATTACCAAGGTCATCAACGTGGAAAAATGGACGTTCGAAGACACCTCCTAGAAATACTATTCCATTGACAATTCGCGTTCCTTTTTTATTATTTAATTTATCTCAAAAAGGAAATTGCATCCATTGTGAAAATTGTTCGAAGGAATTTATTTTTGCAATAACGAAGAAACAAATTTCGACGACGGCATCAGATGTTGAAGGCAGGTGTGATGTTTTTAGTTTCTCGTAACATACCAGGATCGCTGTTTGAATAAATTTATCGCTTAGCAGTTTTTGTCTCAAAATGAACAATTTTTCAAGTCACAATTTCATAGGGATTTGCCTTATTAAAATAAAGTACGGTTTAACGGTTACGCTCGAGTAGATGATGTGATCCAACGGAATTTGTTCAAGCAAGTTGAACGTCCAGGTTTGCAATATAGATGACGAATAGGCTATTGAACCATATCGACCTCGGAGCGTATGCTTTGAATATATTGCATGAGTAATTTTCTTGAAAATATTGTTCGAGAGAATGTATTTCAGACTTTTCAAGAAAATTCCTCGCCAAATGTATTATAATTTCATACGTTTATCTATTTACCTATAATTAAAATTTTAAAATCGTTACGGTTATTATTTATCGCGAATAGAAAATGCAAAAACAACAATGCAACGTTCAACTAATTATTTATTTACAAAATTTTTATTCCAAGAGCGAGAGAAACGATAATTTCTCTGATAATATTAACGACTTTAAACCGTCATAAAAGATATGGTCTGAAAAAGTTAATGCAGTCTTTTATTTTATTTACGCTTTATTCACCCTGGAATTAAATGTCAGATCTTTTTTTGTTCATTTTCTATTCTCGACGAGTGTGTAAGCGAGAATATTTTAACAATATTCAGATAAAAAAAAAAAAAAAAGGCAATGTTAAACGGAGTATTAAACAGATACCCTTCGATGGGAATGTAAAAGCAATAATCGCAGTTACGGTCAATTGTTAGAGAAATCATATGGCCGAACAAATGCTCACAATCTCGTATTACCAATGAAAAATTTTTTCATTAATAAATGAAAATCGAAGTAGGCTTCGACGAGCTTCGCCGACTGTAATTTATGATGTGATTCGAGCTTGATTATTATCGATCGAATTACTCGAATAATAAATGAACCGAACTGAGCTCATTTTTAAATCCACATTATCAAGTACTTTATCCTATCTACGTATGAAAATGTATGTCCCTGGTAATGCAAGATTAATAACAAATTACACAAAATGACTTTACCAATCAACAAATTACGAAGAGAAATGTTTTATTGTACAGCAAAAAAAAAGGTACTTTCTGAAAAAAAAATCTCTTTTAATAATCCCAAATGCCTTTTCATACGAAACATTATTCAGCTGCAAAACCAATTTCCAATTCTTTCCATGAAAATTTTTAAAATCAATACAATAAAAAAAAGTACTTCATCATACTCCTCGATTAATTACAATTTAATCAAAAATGACAATAAAAAAATCTCTCTCTCTCTCTCAACAACAAAAAAAAAAAAAAAAAAAGAATTAGTCGTCCATCTCCGGAACTGTCAGCGAAACAAGCTATTTGCGAGCACAATGGGGCACACAATGATTTAGCCATCTCCACCACTTAATCACCATCGACTGTTTATAGAATTTCGTACTCGGGAATTACACGTTTGAATACAAAATTCGTCGTTGAACAATGGGGTGGCGTTGACACAAAGGAGAATCGGAAAAGCAATTGAAGTCTTGACGCTTTTGATGGGTGAGGGGGAGGAGGGGGAGGGGAGAAAACGTAGGGGGGCCGATAATGTTGTCGCGTGAGACACTCGAGCCGCGTCGAAACCCGGACAGATATTGTCGACTGCGGTGCATAAGCTGACATCCGTCATTGTGAAAATAATCGAGGCCACTCCGTCAATCAATTCGCGGTGGTACGTCCGCGCTGCGACACCACAGGGAATTGTATTGCTGGCACTCTGTCATTGGCGTGCTGTGCGTGACATTTAATGGTCCGCCACTCGAACGCGCAGCAAATTTCAAACCCGAATGGCATCCGACATTATTGGTAGTGACCTCCATCAAGGGCCCTTGGCTCTCCTCGGAGATGGTGTCCGTCACTCGTAATCGCGACCAATCGTGGTTATCGAGTGATACGAGCCGAGTGTGCTTCAGAGCAGTTTTTTCTTTTTTTTTGGTCGGGGGGGTTTGCACCACTTCCGGGGACGGCCTCGTTCGCTGTCACATGCACGAGGTTCAATCCCGCAAGTTTAAGGGTTTAATCTACGTAATGGACGTGGGGTGGTTTTGGGCTTTGAAAGCGGCAGGTGGATACCATTGTCGTCCATTGATTTCGGGTGATGATGATGGAGAACCGTATTTGTTTAGGGTCGATTGTTATATATTTGTTGTCGCGCCACGTTCGACTGATAGCTTCAAGTAATTCACTCTTTTTTTTTTTTTTATGTATGTTTCGCTTCGTCCATGAAACGTACTTGAAACGTCGATTGGCTTATTTCAATTTACGCGATGAATATTGATGTCGTTTGATAATTTTTCTAGACAACACGGGAACATTGCCAAGAATATCAAAAGGGGGATTGACGGGCTTCTCTACATGAAGTAGGAATTAAATTTCTCAAGTCTGGCATCGAATACTAAATAGTCGAGATAGAAACCCGGAGGATACTCACTTTGAGGAACGAGCGGTGTCGTAAAAAGGGACCGGCGGTCTGACAATATGGTTGGTCAGGCGAGAGCTGCCATGGCAAATTGTCGAGGGGAAACTTGGCACCCTTTTCCCTTGCTACCGTAGCCCCTTGTATCCTGTCAGTATTCCGGCGAATCTACCCGGTTTGCTTTAGAC
Organism: Probaryconus sp. ZL-2020; assembly: GCA_022817065.1. Classification (NCBI taxonomy): domain Eukaryota; kingdom Metazoa; phylum Arthropoda; class Insecta; order Hymenoptera; family Scelionidae; genus Probaryconus; species Probaryconus sp. ZL-2020. Next base: position 2,389 of record JABFQA010000670.1, on the reverse strand, counting down.
AGTGGAGTTCGACTGCAATGCCGACGTGCTGAATGGCAAACTTAATTTTACCCTCGGAAAATTTCGTCTCTGTAACCGTCCTTCAATTCCGTTCGCGACGCTACGTGAGATACGACGGGAATCGATGTCTCTCTGCTGCTATTTTTGTGCCTGCTTTGCTTTGTCAACACGATCTACGGATTTTGATTTCTCGTATTGAATAAAACGTAACCGAGGAAATTCATCCGAGATGTTGACGATAATTGGTGTCGAAAAAAAAAAAAAAAAAACCATGCGAATGCATAAGGATTCTTTTTAATGGAAACTAATAATTTCATCTCAGTTACCAAAATCCAATTCAACTGTACAAATGGGACCCTCTCCAAAGGTTAACCCCGACGGTTCACCTCATTAGATGGACCACTTCACTGAATCTACCTCAATGAACCAACCCCAGTGGATTTATTTCAATAATTGAATCCTAAATAATCCAACAGGAAAATCAAAATTCGAATGGACGGATTTTCTGAGTCAAAGGAAAATTGCAATAATTATCGTGTTGGCGCTTCAGCGTCTCAGGTATAACTTCTTCCGTGACAAGGGAGGAATAGGGTGGGAGGGGGGGGAGGGTAAGACAGTAGTTGAAGCATCTTCTTCTTTGAACCCGACGCGCTCGCTTTCCACGAAAAGCGTACCTATGGGAAACGCTGCTGGCGGTACTGTCTGAGGAGTTAATACGAATGATTAACGTACACTCATAATTAATGGGCATGAAGCGTCGAACAAGCATCGCGACGGGGCTCACTCGGCATGTAACCCACTTAGCCTGTAATGGCTTTCGCTTCGGCGCTCAAATACGCGAGATCCCTTTGTCGGGAGCATTTCTTCCCGTTGGGTCTCGCGCGCGCTCTTTCCTATCCTGGGCTCACGTGAGTTACAAGCTACAGCGCTTAGCTTCTCCCTGCAGGATACGCGAATGGATTCTCATGAGCAACAACAGTGCCTCGATACTAAACGCCGAAGTTAGTTGCGCTGGCTTTTGGGTTAAATCGTTTTTTTTTTTTTTTTTCAACATGAGTAATATAAAATGTTTAAGAGATCTTTTGGTGACCTCGTTTTTATTAATGAATATATTGCAATGTAATCCTTCAATATCCTTGAAATAGATTAATTATCGAGGATAAGTTATATAAGAACATAAAGATGAAAAGTGGATTAAATTGTAATATAATGTAAGTTATACTAAAACGTAATAATGATTCTCATGAAAGATAATGACATGATGAGAATCGCTAGTTATGATCTTATCATTATCTTTATGATTCATATATATGTATATTCTTTTTACATTAGTTGTAATGTATAATGAACATAACTGATTCAAAATAATTTCGTCGTATCACTTGGCCCAAATGTGGAAATGCGAAATTAAAGTTACATTAACTTCCACTGGATACAATTTGAAAACATAAGCTGGTATACGTAATATTGAAATGTTATATTAATTAAATTGGAATCAACATAACGTAAAATAAATTGTATAATTTCGTGAAAAAATAATAATAAATGTGATATAAAGCAGGTTTTAAATGGATTGTTGAAATTCTAGCATTTAAAACGTTGATTTTGGGAAAAGAACAAAATTGGATGAATTATTTGTTGCGCGCAGTTAATATTTTACAATTAATTAATTATTTAGTCGAATAACATCGACTCTACATTAAATAAATGATGTATGTCCATGAAATTAATATAGAACGTCCTAATTTCTATATATTGTTTTGATATTTTTATTTGAAATATAATTTAGTGTTACCAATAATTAACTCGTATTGTGGTTGTTTAATTAACTTATTGGAATCTCTAAAACATGATTAAATATTTAACGAAATTTACAACTTTGCTAATGGAGTGAAAAAGAACGTCTTTTTTAAAATATAATAATCTATCCTTGGAACAAAAGAAAACATTGGTTATAATTGTCTCTTCACGATTTATAAAATTTTTCGTACGTTCGTTTTCTTGAAGCATACGCGTGAAAAAAAAAATACGTATAGCCTAAAAAACTCTTTTTCACTGACGCTAATAAATCAATGCAGCCTAACTGAATATTTCACGGAATATTAATGTAGATATTTTCGGGCGTGGAATGAAAAATAAGCAATTATCCTGCGAGTGACATTTATGATTATTATGACTATCAGATAAAACTTTATTTGCAAGTAATTAAATTGCTTATTTTCGACTCATCGTGGATCGACATATTATCTAGGGCAAAATGGAAATCACATATTTTAATGACGCTCGTAGCGTAAAGCACCAGGATTAATATCATTTCATAAAGTTTTACAATGTCAATTCATCGATTTAATTATTTCATCGTTATAAAAAAAAAAAAAAAAAAAAAATT